>JBBBDQ010028460.1:512500-742500 GCA_037127315.1 Ascarosepion bandense
TGTCAGTAGTATCCAGAGTAATTTCAAAACTCGACCCCCATAAGGCGTGTAGAGACGATGGAATCCCGGCGATAGTCCTTAAGAGGTGTGCTCCTGAACTTTCCCCTGTCCTCTCTAAACTATTTAACTACTGCCTTTCTGCTTCCTGCTTTCCTGCATGCTGGAAGTTCTCTTAAGTCTTTCCTGTATTTAAGAATTGTGGTGAACCCTCGGACCCATCCAAGTATCGCCCTATCAGTCTTCTACCGATATTCGGGAAAGTATTCGAGGCTATAATCAATGCTGAAATAGTTCATCATCTCACCGCCCACAAACTGTTCTCCGACAGGCAATATGGATTCCGCTTTGCCAGGTCCACGGCCTACCTGCTAACAACCGTAACGGAGTACATGTTACAGGCCCTTGATGAGTCTGACGAGGCTCGCGCGGTTGCTTTCGACAGGGTTTGGCACTCTGGCCTCCTATGCAAACTACGTGGTTATGGTATTACCGGTCGCCTGCTTGACCTAATCCAATCTTTCTTAAATAACCGTAAAATGAAGGTCGTTCTGAACGGGCATGCCTCTTCGTCCTACAGCACGAATGCTGGTGTCCTGGGCCCGACGCTCTTCCTTATTTTCATCAACGACCTCCCAAATGAGATCAAGTCCCAAGTAGACATCTACGCAGATGACACTACAATATACACCCGCACCAGTAAGAAACCTGTCGTGGCGGACAGACATAATCTCGCTGCTGACCTTGAACGGGATCTACACTCTTTGGTGAACTGGGACAAGAAGTGGCTTGTCAACTTCAATTCATCTAAGACCAAGCTGTTGTCTGTCAACCATTACAGGCACCTTCTCCTGCCTCACATAAGCATGGACCAAGCGATTCTCCCGGAGAGTAATACACTACGCCTCCTCGGACTTACCCTGTCCTCAGACCTCAAATGGAACCACTATATTGAATGCATAGCAAAATCTACTGCTAAGAAGGTTGGGTCATTATGTCGATCCAGGATGATTTTTTTCACCTGAATCCATCCTGCATATATACAAGTCAACCACCTGTCCGTGCATGGAGTAGTGCTGCCATTTATGGTCAGGTGCCCCTGCCGTTCTTCTCAGTGTTCTTGACGGGCTCCAAAGGAGAGTCTGTGATGTGATAGGTACTGATCTGGCGGCTCGACTGCAGCCAATTCCCCATCGTTGAAATGTGGCCTCCCTTTGTCTGTTCTATAAATACTTTCATGGCTTCTGCTCAGACGAACTTAAGTCAATGATGCCTCCACAACAGGTGTTTACTCGTGCAACCAGACTGGCAACTGGGTCCCACCCATTCACAGTCAGGTTAGCCAAATGCAGACGACAATTGTACTCCTTCAACTTCTTCTCTCGCACTTCCCACCTGTGGAACTTGCTCCCGTATTCTTGCTTTCCTGACGGCTACAACCTCTAGAAATTCAAATGCAAAGTCAAAACTCATCTACTAACCACTGGACTCTAGCTATCTCCCCACCCCCGTATAACCTCCCATTTCTCTCCACCTATGTATCTGTCATCGCACCTGCTTTCTCAGATTTCTATTGTTCCTTTTTAACTAGTTTGTACTCCTCACTCTTTTCTAATTAATCTTTTTACATTTATGTAGCCCCCTGCACATCAGTGGTGTTTCTGCCTTGCTCGGGGTGAAATGATTAAAAAAAAAAAATATATATATATAAATAAATATATATATATATTTGCACACAAACACACTTACATAAACACATACACACACAAATATATATATATATATATATATATATATATATATATATATATATATATTATAAGTATTACGATAAAAATAAACACACTTTTAGAATCTAGTTTGAGATATATAAACATAATGAATAAGAATGGTTGAAACTAAATTTATAGTCTGAATTTTTTAACTGATTTAGGAGAAATGTAATGTGATGAATATAAAAATAACATTTGTTTTGCTCAGTCCGGTAAAACTTTCTGAAGTAAGCAACAGGTTGTTTTTCAGCGTTTGTGTTTAAATGTACGGGTATTTTCACTTCATATGATGAAAATATTCTTGTTTATTTTTTGTAATAATCGAACTCTTAAGATGTTGCATACACCAATTCATGACTAATTGCGATATTTTAAAAGTTCTTTTGGTACTAAACTTGGTAATCAAGATAAATTTTGGGCGCAACACATGGTCTGCAATGCATGCGTTGTGTATCTTCATATCAATGAACCAAAAGCAAGAACATTTTTCTGAAGTTTGGGATTCCTATGGTTTTGAGGGAGCCGACCAATCATGGTATTGACTGCTACCTTTGCACTATTAATATGATTGGGATCAACAAAAAGAAATGGAGCATCCTCAGCTGACCTGATCTTAAATTAGCATATCCTCCTGTAGCTCACTGTATTGAAATCCCAGTACCTGTCTTTCAAGAACTTCTTGACATTAGTGACGAAGTTCCAGTGATCAATAAAATAGTGCTTCGTAATGATGATACTTCACATTCTTCTTTCCAAAAGGAGCTATATTATCTCGTTCGCAATCTCAGCTTGTCAAAATCCTCTGCCAAATTTTTGGCATCATGACTGAAGAAAAACAACTCTTCTCTGACAGTGGTTTTCTCACTTTGTACAGGTATCAAAAGTGCCTCCATTCTTTTCTTTGAAGAGAAAGACATAGTGTAATGTAAAGATACTGATCAGATTCAGCACAAGCTTCTTCTTCTTCTATGTGCCCTGTCCCTTCAGGATGTAGGCGATCATGGTTCACCACGCCTCCCTATACCTTGTGGCTCTTAGTATGTTTGCTCCTGTTGCTCCTGGCAACCCCCATTCCGTCATCCACCTGATCAGACCCTGCAAATATATTATCGGCTGCCTTCCTCTGTCTCTCATTCCTTCTATCTGACCAGTCAGTATCAGGTTCTCCAGGCTCTCCTTCCTCATTGCGTGTTCCAGGAACTTTAGTTGTCTCTTCCTGATGCTCAGTATCAATTTCCTTTTTGTTGCCATTCTTTCCAACACCTCATCGTTGCTTGCATATCCGTAGCATCCTTCTGTAGAACCACATTTCGGCCACTTCCAGTTTTGTCCTCATTTTCGATGATATTGTCTAGAATTCACCGCCGTATTGAAGAAGTGGCATCACGTAGTCGTCCAGCACTCTTTTCTTTGTTTCTAAGAGTGCCGAAATACGAACACAAAGATTAAAGACTGTTCCTTGACAGTAGCAAGCGATCGTTAAAATGTATTCTGCTGCACAATGTCAACCAGTTTGCGTATGTACCTTTTGCTCACTCGACTACACTGAAGGAGGAGTATGAAGCAGTGACATATGTGCTGGGGAAAATTCGTTATGATCAGCCTAAATGGTTTATTTGTGCTGACCTGACGATGTGAATGTTTGTTGGGACAGCAGTCCGACTTCAACAAATATCCCCAATTTCAGTGCATAAGGATAGCAGGAAGACTGCTCTACATTACACCAAAAAAACTCACCTATGTGGAAAGACATGTGTGCCTTTTATAGCAAGGAACGTCATCAATACCCACCTGATAGGCTGAGACATAATATTTTTCCCCTCCGATCAGGTCAATCTCGGTTTGATTAAACAGTTGACCAAATATCTGGACAAAGATGGTGGCTGCTTCACTTACTTTTGTCAGGCTTTTACAGGATTGACTATCGGGAAATTGAAAGATGGCATTTTTGAGGTTCCTCAAATCCGTCAGCTCATTAGAGATCCTGAGTTTGAAAACGTAATAATCGAAGAGGAACTGGAAAAGTTGAAAGCTTTTGTTCTAATGGAAAAATAACTTTTTGGTAACAAGAATGTCAGTAATTATGCAGACCTCGTCACCAATATGCTTTCCGCTTTCAGAACCTTCCAATGTAACATGTGCATCAAAATGAATTACTTATTCTCATGTATGGATCGGTTTCCAGAGAATCTGAAATCAATGAGGAAGAAGCTTAAGGAAAGATTCCATCATGACATGAAAGAGATGGAGACTAGGTATCAGGGATGCTAGGATGCAGTCATGATGGCAGATGACTATTGGACTCTAAAGAAAGACATTTCTGCCGGTGAGCATCCTAGGTTTCGGCAAACGAAAATTCGTGCCCCTAATTTTGCACAATGATGATGTAGCGTTCAATTTATATGTACTTACCTTTATCAATGTTTATTATTCAATTTACATAAATCGAAGTTTGTAACATATAACATGTGTTAGAAAACGATTTTTTCTCTTAAAATCTTATTTGTGATGAAAAATATTAACAAAAACCAACCAAAAGTGTCACAAAAATGTAATCGATTTAGTCAGATGCTCAGACTTTTTTAAAAAAACAATTTAGTATAAAAACTTGATTTGATCGAGAGAAACCGATATTTTTTCAGATTCAGCAATCCAAACTTGTCCTAAATTGAAAAATCATAGACAATATACAACAAAAAAAATGATGTAATGTTTGAATTATAATGATTTGTTAAAATATCTATCTATCTATATCTATATCTATTTAGTATATCGAGGCAGCAAGTAATTTTCTAAACATATTCTATTAAATATAAGAGACAATGAATGTCTATTATGTTTAATCATGAGCCGTTCTAAACGTCGTATTTTTGCTTTAATTTCAGTTGAAAATAAAGACAAAAATTCTCCAACATTTGGATAATTATTTATTGGTTTTCTTCTAAGCTTTCGGCTCACATGAGCCATCTTCAGAGAGGTAGTTTAAACTGAAATATTATAAGATCCACCATCACCGACGATTTTATTTTGTGTTGACATAAAACTCCGCTTGGCAACGGCAATAGTTACCAAAAATAATAAACGCAGTTCTTAAGTTTGCGATGCGGTTTTATGACGTCACACCGCGGGATAGCGCGAAATGACGACAAAACCATGTATCAAATGCAATGTAATATGTTATTTCCTGTTTTAAAGTTGATTTTATTGAGTGTTGGTTGTCTTGATTTGATGTACATGGCCTCCAATATCTGCAGGTTCCTCTTACTGTGTGTATGAGTAAGGATCACCGTATTGTTGACCAAAATCTGTCTGATATTACCTACATGTTTATGTTTTTTAGCGAAATGTTGTTTAATAGTACTCTGATCAGAAAGATGACATGTAAGTCTACGGGAGAGCGTGGTTGTAGTAAAACCAATATATGTAATAGGTTTTTTATTAGTATCAGAGATGCAATCTCTGAATGGGCTTGTAAATTGGTACACTACATTGGTTTTTTGTAAAGAATGTAGTTTAGTGCTTGTTGGGTTATTATATACTAATGTTAACATTAAGCAAACACTAGTCAATAATGGATTTCCTAACTCCGTTATTGATCAACAAATTAAAATGTATCTCAACAAACTTAACAATAGCTCTAACAATAATGATAATATTAATAATAATGGTTTACATCAAAATAAACATAACACTATTAACTTATACTATTCCAACCAAATACATAATAATTATAAACAAGATGAAAAAACTCTCAAAAACATAACACGTAGAAATGTTAAACCAGTCGAAAGTTAAACCAGTCGAAATCCAATTAAACTCATTATATATTATAAAAAGTTTAAAACAATTGACCTCATAGTCTAGTTTAGAATATATATATATATATATATATATAAACATATATATGATGCGATGTTTAAATTGTCGCGCATTTTTATTTTCGAACATGCGTGTTGTTTTTCTTCGATTTTGCCAGTTGCACATTATAATAGGGTCAGCTGGGCACTGTCTGCAAGAAAAGACACATCATGACGCAATTCACACTGCCAGAAATTTGGAAATGTCATGCTGTACTGCTTGGCATTCGCACCGGTATCTCCAATACGAACAGGGTGTTTAGATGTTAATCGGAGCAAATTGTCAGAAAATTCGGTAAGAATCTAATGGTGATTACGAAGGTGTTTGGAGTAAGTATTAATTCTGGCTTCGTTATGTTTCCAGTCGCCTAATTGGATTAAAGAAAAGCGAGAAAAGGGAACCAGAAAAAGAGAAAGAGACGCTCATTAAAACAAAGATTTGAAGCTAGAAATGATCAAAGGCCGAGCGGTCAAAAAAAAAAAATGAAAAGAAAATCGTTTTTTACTGACGATGGACTCGAAACATAAAGGAGTGAAATGAAAATAGCGAAAGATAGGAGCCAGGAGAAAATGTACAAGATGGCAGATTATAAATTATGAATGACTTTTTATGTGTACACCGAGTCTTATGCTGTTACGAGTGTAGGAGAAATCGCAATCTACTTGTTTTTGCATTGGTGTCCTCAATTCCATATCCGAGGTTCCGAATCGGTGAAAGCCTCGAGCCTGCCAAAAGAAAGCTGACATTGACGACACTTGCCCCTAAGGGTGATGTGGTATTTCGAAAAGGCAAGAAAATCTAATGCACGAACGCATTTTGTTTTCTCGCAAGTTTCTATTTCTATCTTTTTTGTCAACTTTTGCAAAGTTATGTACTCGAGTTTTCGAAATCGAAGTAAGGACATAGATGTAGTTTGACAGGAAAAGAAGGAAGAAAGAAAGGAAGAACGAAGGGAAGAAAGAAAGCAAAGAAGACGCAAACACAGGAAGGAAAGAAGAAAGGAAGGAAACAAGGAAACAAGGAAAAAAGAAAGGATGAACGAAAAGAAAGCGGACAGAAAAGAAGAAATAAAGATAGGCAGAAAGATAGGAATAAATCAAGGAAAAGCAAAAAGAAGGAAAAAAGAAGAAGAAAGAAAAGAAGGAAGCAAGGAAGGAAGAAAGTAAAGACAGAAACAAGAAAGAAAGGAAAGAAAAATAAGATAGAAAGTAAAGAAGTAAGAAAAGAAGAGAGAACAAAAAGGCGGACAAGAAAGAAACGAAAAAAACGAAAGAAATAAAGAAAGAAGCAGAGAAGAAAGGATGAAAGGAAAGAAGAACAAAAGTAGGAAGAAAGGAAAGAAAGAAAGATAAAATGAAAGGAAGATAGAAAGGAAGGAGAGAACGAAGAAAGAACGAAAGGAAGAAAGGAAAGAAGAATGAAAGAAAAGAAGAAAGAAGGAAGAAGGAATTTAAGAAAGAAAGAATGAAAGAAAGAAAGAATGGAATGAGGGAAGGAATGAAGGAATGAAAGAAGGAGGGAAAAATAAAAAAGAAACGAAGACAGGGATGAAGAAAGACAAAAAATAAAGGAAGGAAGGAAGGAATGAAAGGAAGGAAGAAAGGAAAAATAAAGAAAAATAAATTAAAGTAGAAAAATATAAATTGCAGAAGAAGCAGAATGACAGAAAAAGAGACATGAACGAAATAGTAAGACACAATAAAATCAATGTTGAAAAAAAAAATGAATGAAAATGGAAACAAGAAAGAAATTTATCTTTTAGATTCCTAGTTCTTCTATATACTGATTTTAACGTAGAATTGGAAATTGTAAAGGGAGAATAAGGTGTGAGTTACATAAGGAATGATAAAGAATATTTAAAAAAATAAATAAAAGAAAATTAATAGAAAAAAAGATAAAAAACACATGTAAACGAACGAACGAATGAACAATGGAAAGAAAGAAAGAAAGAAGCAAAAAATGAAAGAAATGATAAAAAGAACAGGATAGAAAAATAAGTGAAGAAAGAAAGAAAAGAAAGAAAGAAAGAAAAAAGGAAGAAAAATGTAGTGGAGAAAAGAAATGATAGAAAGACAAAGAATAGATACAAATAGATTGAAAGAAATATAAATTGCATATAGAATAAATGATTAACTAAAAGTGAGAAGCAAGGAAGAAAGAATGATTTTATTTTTTCTCTTGCTCGTTCGGTCACTTATTGATCTAAAGAAAACTGGTAATTAAAATGAAGGAATAACTGAAGGTAAATCAAGTATTAAGTTAAAAAAAAGTATGTTGAAAATAGGAAAGAAATCGAGCTTGGGGAATTTTTTTTTTAATCATATCACACCGAGCAAGGCGGTATCACCACTGATGTTCAGGGGGCTACATAGGAGTGTAAAGATTGGAAAAGAGAAAGTCGAAAATGACATCCTAAACAAGGAACAAGGGATGAGCCTCTTCTCCTGTTCAATAGACATGGGTGGTTTGTGAACCGGGCGATAGTTTAATCTATCTACTCCAATTGAAAAAAAAAGAAAAGTGAGAAGATTGGAAAAGAGAAAACCGGAAACCGCATCCTAAACAGGAAACAAGTGATGAGCCTCTTCACCTGTTCAATAGACATGGGTGGAGTGTGAACCGGGCGATAGTTTAGTCTATCTACTCCAGTTGAAAAAAAAAGTGAGAAGATTGGAAAAGAGAAAACCGGAAACCGCATCCTAAACAGTAAACAAGGGATGAGCTTCTTCACCTGTTCAATAGACGTGGGTGGAGTGTGAACCGGGCTATATAAAATATAAGTATGGAACTAAAAAGAAAGAATGAACAGTAGATTATAATACAAAAGAAATGAAGTTGCCTGATTAATGGGAAACTAAAGAAAAAGAGTATAAAAGCGGGGAAGAAAAATACATTTCAAAAATTAAGGAATAAGGAAGTTAGTTAAAAAACGAAGCTACTATCAATTAACCATCATAGACAACCGCACCTACCTCCTATTAGCATGGACCAGGCTTGCCTCCCACAGAGTAAAGCACTACGCCTCCTTGGTCTCACACTTTCAGCGGACCTCAAGTGGAATGACTACGTCGAATCCATTGCTAAATGCGCTGCTATGAAAGTCGGTTCTCTGTGCAGAGCCCGGAGTTTTTTTTTCCGTCTGAATCTATCCTGCACATTTATAAATCTACCATCCGCCCGTGCATTGAATACTGTTGCCATATCTAGTCGGGTGCCCCTGCTATTCTCCTTGGGTTTCTCGACAAGGTACAGCGGAGGGTCTGTAATGTGATCGATACCGACTTAGCAGACTGCCTGCAGTCTCTCTCTCACCGGCGCGACGTGGCTTCCCTGTGTCTCTTCTATAAATACTTTCACGGCTTCTGCTCCGATGAACTTAGATCACTGGTGCTCCCTAGTTTCGAATTTGCACGAGATACTAGATTAGCAACTAGATCCCACCCTTTAACAGTGAAACAGATAAAATGCAACCGCAACTTCTACTCCAACAGTTTCTTTTCTCGTGTGGAATTCACTTCCACATGACTGCTTCCCCGACGACTACAATCTCCAGGAGTTTAAATGTAAGGTCAATAGACACCTCCTAACAAACTAACTCGCTTCCATTCTTTCAAACACTCAACTATCTATCACCCACCTTCTGACATTTCCCATATCTAACCACTCTTTCTATTTACCTTCCCCTATGTAGCCCCAAGCGCAATAGTGGCAGTGGAATGCCTTGCTTGGGGTGAAATAATTAAAAAAGAAAATGAGAGTAAAATAAAAAAAACGAAAATTAAAATAACAACAGTAAGAAAACACCTGTAAAGAAATGAATGAAAACAAGAAAGAAAGAGAGTAAGAATGATAACAAAAGGGAAGAAAGATAAGTGAAAGAAAACGCAAAAAGAAATAAGGAAATTTGGGGAAGAAAAACAGGTTTAGAGGAGAAATAAATGAACGAAGAATAAAGAAAAAATTTGATAAAAAGAATAAAGAACGCTGTAAAAAGAATTGTAAAAGACTGGAAGGAAGTTGAAAAAATAAAAATATATAAAATCTGAAAACAAAGAAAGAAAATCAAAAAAAGAATAAAAATAGAATGTATAAATCAAGAAGAAAAAGATAAAAAAGAAAGATAAAATAAAGAAAGAATGATAAAAAAGTAGAATAAAATAAGTAAATAAAGAAAGATTAAAGAAAGAAAAAGTAAAATAGAATGAAAGATGAAATAAATAAACAAAAAAGAAAAAAAGAAAGAATGATAAAATAAAAAAAGAATGAAAGATAAACTAAATAAAGAAAGGAAGATAAAATAAAGGAAGATAAAAATAGAAAAATACAAAAAAAAAGAAAGATAAAATAAAGAAAATGATAAAATGAAAAAGATAAAAGAAAGAAAGCTTAAGGAAAGATAGAAAGAAAGATAAAATGAAAAGAATGAAAGATAAAAATAAATAAAAAAGATAAGAGAAAGATAAAATGAATAAAGAAAAGTAAAATAAAGATAAAATAAAGAAATAAAAATGATAAAATAAAAAAGCTAAAGTAAAGAAAGAAAGATAAAAGGAAGAAAGAAAGATAAAAGGAAGAACGAAAGATAAAAGGAAGAAAGAAAGATAAAAAGAAGAAAGAAAGATAAAAGGAAGAAAGAAAGATAAAATAAAAAAGATAAATCAAAGAAAGATAAAATAAAAAAGAAAAAAATTAAATAAAGACAAAATAAAGGAAGAGACAAAATGAACAAAGATAAAATAAAGAAAAATGATAAAAAAAGATGAAAGAAGAAAAGCTAAAGTTCAGATAAAAGAAAGAATGATAAAATAATGAGAGAAAGATAAAATAAAGAAAAAATAAAATAATGAAAAAAGATAAAATAAAGACAAAATAAATAAAGTAATATAAAATAAAGAAAGAAAAAGGATAAACTAAGAAAAGAAAGATAAAATAAAGAAAGAAAGAAAGAAAAATAATGAAAAATGATTAAATAAAGACAAAATAAATAAATAAAGCAAGATTATATAAAGAATGAAAAAGGATAAAATAAGAAAAGAAAAATAAAAGAAAGAAAGATAAAATGAAGAAAGAAAGATAAAATAATGAAAAAAGAGAAATTAAAGCTAAACTAAAAAAATAAATTAATATAACATACAGAAAGAAAATGAATAAAATAACGGAAGAAATATAAAATAATGAAAGAAAAATACTAAAAAAAGAAAGAAAGATCAAGTAATGAAAAAATATAAAATAAAGATGAAATAAATAAAGAGTAATATAAAATAAAGAAGAAAGGTAGAAAGATAAAAGAAAAATAAATGTGTAAAATAAAGTGAGAAGTACAATAATTAAAGTTTGAATATAGATGCAATAAAATTTAAAGAAAATTAAAGAAAATATATTTACAAAGGAATGAAAGAAAGCAAGAAGATAATGAAAAAAAACAAGAACGAAAAACGAGACATTAGAAAAATAGAGAAAGGAGATATATCGACATGAATGAAATACAGATCGATAAAAACAAAACTAAAAAATGAAACGGAAATATAATGGAAAAGAGAAAAGAAAGGAAAAAGAAAAATCGAAACAAAGATAAATTGAAAGAAAATTAAAGGGGAGAAATGAACAGAAAAAATCCCCTAAGAAATGAAACGATAAAAAAAAAAAACAGAAAGAAGACGAAAAAGAATGATACAGAGAACCATAAGTAGAACATTCAAAAAAGAAGGAAAGAAAGAAAGATAACGAATTGAGATTTAGAAAAGCAAAAAAAAGTTAAGTTGAAGATTAAATTTCTCATGAAATCTGAGAAACAAAGTCGGAACAAAAGAATTGAAAAAACGCTGTAAACAAATAAACCAACAAAAGAAAGAAAGAAAGAATAAGGAACCAAAGCGAAAGAAAGATGTTTGAAATCGTAAAACTGAAAGATCAAAACTCACGCAAAAGGATCTGACAGTATTTAAAAAGGACGAGAAAACACGAGAAGTGTTCAGATGAGATAAAAAAGATCAAAGGGGTATAAAAGGTTCAAGAAAATAAACACAAAGAGCAAAAGGGAATGAAAAAAGGGAAGATAGTAAAAAGGAATTGAAAAGAAAGCAGCATTTTGACGATGAAAGAAAGAGAAGCAAACATTACGAAGAACGTACAGATTAAAACTCGGAATGGATGAAAACAAGTGCTGCCAGCGAGAACTCCGCATAAGGTGACATTTTGCGCCATGCTGTCAAGAACGCGGCAACACTGTTCGGAACAGATCGAAAGCAGAAGCTGTCAAAACAATTCAAGTTGATTAATTACATTGCAGTAAGGAAATTCTCCTTCATCTTTTACCACATCTGGCTGTTATTTTGATTTTGTTTTCGTCTCTTCCGAGGAACATTCAGGTGACCATTTTCTGCTTGGTTGTTGTTGCCGTATAGGTTTCCCTGTCTCCCTATCCCTGGTAGGTTCTTAGCACGCTTTCTCCTGTTACACCACTCAATCCCCGTTCTGTCATCTACCTGGTCAGGTCCTTCAAATATGTTATTCGCTGCTTTTCCCTGTCTCTTTTCCCTCTATTTAGCCTGTTAGTATCAGATTTTCTAAGCCATCTTTCCTCATTGCATGTCCCAGGAAATTCAGCTGTCTTTTCCTGTTGCTCAGTATTAGTTTCCTTTTCGTTCTCATCCTTTCCAAACCTCATCATTGCTCACATGCTCGATCCATAACTATTTATCTCCACATCTAGCTAGATGCCTATGGTCATTACCATTAAGGAGTCGTAGTCGGATACATTGCTAATAGCAAACACAGAAAATAAACTACAAGACCTCCTAGCTAATGAAAGCGAAAGAAAGGACTACATGTAAACTACAAGAAAACCGAATGCCTGGTCATCAGTGAAGAGGACCCAAAATGCCAAGTCGGAGATACTGAAATCAACCGGTACCGAAATGTAAATATCTGGGAAGTGTTCTAATAGAAAATTTAACTGAGACAGGAATATTTTGCTAGAAAAAAGGGAGAGACTTCTGGATTATTATGTGATGTCTGTTCTTCAATATGGCAGTGAATGCTGGACAATATCATCAAAGATGAAGAAAAAACTTGAAGCGACGGAAATATAGTTCTGCAGAAGGATGCTGCGAATGTCATGGCTTGAGGATGTGAGCAATGATGAAGTTTTGGAAAGGATAGTAACGAAAAGGAAATTAATACTGAGCATCAGGAAGAGGCAGCTAAAGTTCCTGGGACACAAGCCAAATAGAGGGAAAAAGAGATAGGGAAAAGCAAATTAAACAGCTAAAGATGAGAGAAATATATATCACACAGTGTCTAGAATGCAGGTTTCTTCCGTTGTAAACTTTCGTAAACTGAAATGGTCAAAAAAAAAAATGCAGTATCCATTAATTTCATAGAAGGACTGTATGTTCCCAGATTTAATCCAAAATTGTGAGCGAGAGTCGCATGCTTTTTGAAATGTATTCGTCTTATGTAGAAAGATACTGACTTTTTGAAGCTCACCCCGTACTTCAAATGGAACTTATATATTAGTTTCATTGCTGAAGAGGCTCAAAAATCGGTCGATTCCCTAAGCTCCAGTATTGACCAAACACTTCTGGTATAATCTAACTTTACAAGAGGCAGATAAAACTGAAAATGGAGTATGGCTACCATATCATTACTGGGCTGTCCATTTAACTTTTCCTAGTTTTGAATCTAAAGGTCTGTGCTGCTATGTAAGCGATGGATTAATCTACTATTCAATTGTTATTTCCAACGAAAATGTTTAAATGAACCTTCCATTCCTTAGTGGCACTAATTCTAAACCTTACCGCTAAGATACGCCTTGACATGTACACTGAATCAACCAGTCTCATTCGCTTCGTATTGCATCAGTCAGTTCCACAAGGCAGCGGTTCGGAGGAAGAAGATACTGGAGTGGAAATTACATCTCATCAATAGAATACGAAGTAAATGAAAATGCGCTGCTACAACGTGAGTAGCACAGTGGGCCTTAGACAAGAAAGCTGAGACTAAGACATTTAGATCGCCTGTACATTTGCCAGAGAAATAGCGATAGACCAGAGAGAGATTTCAGATGTTTTGTCAATGGAAAAGGGTTGTTGGGTAGAAAATATTTCATCACTAACACGAATGCGGACACGTTTTTTGGGCTATCTTGACTGGTAAATGGAGACTTGGCTGCTTTTGCTCATATATTACAACATTCCTCTATTTTGGTTATGGTCTCGTTCTTGGAAACGTAGAGGATAGCATAAGGAGTCACGTGATTGAAACGGTTCGGAGAACCCAGAGTATCTTTAGCACTGGAAAATGTGCAAGAATTTCACAAGAACAATGCGCGTGGAAACTCAAAATATTTTCCCATAAAAATCTGCAAAAGTTGTTTTGTTAGGGATTTATGGGTTAAAAAATGAAATGTGTTTCAGAAGCTTTTGAATGTATGATGGCTGCGTGATTCTACCCAAATCCTCAAACAAAACTTAATAAAAGTTGTATACGAGCAAAGAGTTTTAAATAACCAGAAAGAACAAACAGTTTAGGAATAAAAATAACAATCATTTTATACAGAATAATAACAAATGGTTGTACACAGAAAAATTGTCGACCAAGTGTGTCGAAAGAATGTTTAATGAGTTGAAAGTTCAGTTCAGGAAAAGTCTCTTTGACAAAGTTCAGTTTTGGTATGTACGTAAATGAAATTTTAGTGTTAGCATAAAATGTTGAATGAAAGAATATTATTTTAATAACAAGTGAGTTATGTACCTTTGATTTGTTTCAAATGAACATTTTTTTATCTCTTAACATTTTGTAGTAAGTTGTTTAAATTTCCCTTTTTTGAATTAAGATGAATTGATTCGTATTAATAGTGAGATATTCAAACTGAACGTATATTGGTTAAGAGTTGCAAGTCAACAATAAGAGTTAATGTTTGTAAGTTTGTGTAATTGAGAATTTAAACTATAACTGTTGATATAAGCAAATTACTTATTTGGTAAAATTATGTAGAATTCTCGTTGATAAAGTTCTTTACGCGTTGGTGTTTGAAGTGAGTGAATAAGAATCCGTATATTGCGCTGATGAGAATTGATGTTTGGTGAGCGCGAAAAGTCAGTTTGCTAATAAAAAATGTTCAAAGAAAAGACTAGCGTGGACTCTGTTAGCCGTTGAGCATTCAGTGATTTCTGAATAAAGTTTGATCCTTACATACTTCTTTGAACCTAAAAGTGACTCAGAAAGAGCTGTTGAAATTTTGCGCCAAAAGTATATATTATCCAATGAAATACTAAGGAATTGATTATCACACCGTGATTGTTCTGTTAATAGTGCTGGACTGTTCCAAGAAAAAATATGAACATGAGAAATGGGTGGATAGGCTAATCCAACAGTTTCCTCAATTCATGTCACTTCGGATAGTAAATAAAAAAAATACTGGTTTTAGTAGTATCATTGTTTCTTAAATGCGATTTTTAAGACAAAGGATTGTATATTATGATATGCATTATTGCATCAATTTGCATCAAGCTACAGAAACCGAGTCTCTGTAAACAAAAAGAGAACTTTGTGTGTTCTGCTGTGGTAATTAGTGGACAGTTAGTAAATATTTTTTAATGATTTACTTTGTTAAAGACTTTTTTTTTAATTCGTAAATTCCTTATCAATAAATTATTTTTTAATCGTGTCCCAACCTTGGCCTCCTCGTCTAGAATGTCTTCCTCATTAGTCTTTTGATATGTCAATCAACTTTGCCAGCTGTACATTTTTAAGAAATGTTGGAGGAAAGAATTCTAAAAGATAAGGAATAAATATCTAGCTGCATTATCAAGACCCTATTCATGCTCTGTGATATCCAGTGCATGGTTACACACACACACACACACACACACACACACACACACACACACACACACACACATATATATATATATATATATATATATATATATATATTAATGTATACTTGGGCAGCAACCTTTCTTTGCAAGATCTTTTATTGAATATGACCAACAAGGAAGATTTAATTGATTTTTTATTAAGTTTTATAGAGTCTTAACATTTTTCCTTTTGTCAGATATAAGAAATCTAAATTTATTCATAATTTTTATTGTCCCAAGCGCTTTCGGCCAGTTTTATAGTCATTTTAAATGGTGTTTTTGTCTTTGCTGTTGTCAATTTCCCCGTTTGTTGATTGATAAAGTGTTTTCTTGTTGTTTTTGAAAAACAAACGTGTATTTCAAGCTCTCACAAGCCTCACGCGACTCGAATTAGCGTGAGCATCTTTCTATTAAAAAAGAAAAATCAATATAACATTTCCACTATTAACTAATGTAAGGTTGATGGTAGGAGAGATATGTTTGATATATAGTGCCTCACTAATGGCGAGTTTTTTTGATATCATAATTTTTATGTGGGTCGTGGTGCAGTGAATATCGGCTAGGAACAAGAAATCGTGGAACGGAGTTGGCATTCAGGTTGAATTCCTTGCATTCACTTACACGCATATACCCATGGAAAATGTACTAACCCGTCTATTTCCTCCTGTTATGGGTTAAATAGCAGGACAGATTGGGTTCTATAGCCTTGGCTGGCAACCAGTCTACCGCCGAAAGTAATAGCAATATACTGCGAGATAATCCTCTACCAAGTCAGTCATGTATCTTTCGAGATATGATCACTCAAGCGTGAATCACGTATGGCACTTAACTGACTGACTGACTTTTAAAAAATGTTTGTGTTTGCGACTAGAATTTTCTTTAAGGGTTCTTGTAAATTTTCGGTTAATAAAAGCTGTTTATGGCAATTTTGTTTAGTAAGCGACGGCTTAAGCGTACTCAAATGTGCGTCAAATATATATATTTCATATATATATATATATATATATATAGTTTATAAAGGAAAACTCAACACGTCATAATAGTTATAAACTATAGTTCATTTCAAGGAGCTTAACTAGCTCATATCATCACACTCTTTTACAACATTTTCTCCATCTGGCATAAAATGTCTGTACGGACTGACAACTATATATATATATATATATATATATATATATATATATATAAGGGAGATTATCTGATTATGATCTCATGGTTTCAACCTTTTTGATTTCATCAAGGGATTCGCATTGCAATACATTCCATTAGTGCAGACTAACCAGGCACTATGATTAAGCTTTTCATGTAAATTTTCTTATGTTTGTACAAGTGTTTTCTTTTCTGGCCAAAAAGAATGTAAAAACTGTCTAAATGTTCTGCAAATCCGAGCGCTTTCTTTTAGTTTTCGCTGTTATTAACCATGATTTCTATTTTTTTTCTATTTTAAGTGAACGTGTGTTGTTCTTATATGTGATTTAAATTCTTTTTATAAATCGCCTGAATATACCAAAAAGTTGAAGACAAGGTTGCCTAAACAACAGGCTTTCAAATGAAAAATATTGAAAAGCACTGCATTATGAGTATTGAGCACTTTTTCATAAAATTGCATACTGGCCTAATTTAAGATATAAACATATATTATCATCATTCATCAGTCTTTATTAATTAATAATTAAACGTTTAATTGTGTTGATTTTTACACTCTGTCTCTATTTGTCTCTCTCTCTCTATATATATATATGTATATATATATATATATGTATGTATATGCACATAATATACATATATATGAACATAATATCTATAGATAGCGAGAATTAAATAGAATTTTTTTTTTTTAATCATGTCACCTCAATCAAGGCATTCCACTGCCACAATAGCGCAGGGGGTTTCACATGGCGATAGACGAGTTAGGATGTACATAGGAGGAGAGTTAGAGAGAATGGGAGGGTTAGTGTGTTAGGAGGTATCTATTGACCTTACATTTAAACTCCTGGATGTTATAGCCGTCGGGGAAGCAAGCATGCGGAAGGGAATTTCACAGGCCGGAAGTGCGAGAAAAGAAGTTGTTGGAGTAGAAATTGCGGTTAGATTTTATCGGTTTCACTGTAAAAGGGTGGGACCTAGTTACCAATCTAGTATCTCGTGCAAACTTACACCTAGGGGGCACCAGTGATTTAAGTTCAACAGAGCAGAAGCCATGTAAGTATTTATAGAAGAGACACAGGGAAGCCACGTCACGCCGGTGAGAGAGTGACTGCAGGCGGTCAGCTAAGTCGGTACCAATCACGTTACAGATTCTTCGCTGTATTTTATATATATATATATATATATATATATATATATATATATCCCACATTCTTTATATATATTTATTCATTTACGTAGATAGATAGATTGACTGATAGATATATAGATAGATATGGGTGCAATTATATGCACAAAGGAAGGCAGATAGATGAACATATTTAAATATCAAATTCGAAAAAATAACAAATTGTAGAAAAAATGCCAAATAGTATAAAAAATATGAAATACCCCAAAATATAATTTGTAAAAAAAAAAAAAGATGCATATATTTGTAGAAAGCACGGCAGATAGATGCGTATGTTTGCAGAAAAAAATAACAAATTTTAAACAATAGGAAATTGTAGAAAAAATACCAAATACCAAAATAAAAAAAATTATATTTAGAAAAAACTAGATGCGTATTTATGTAGAAAGTAAGGCAAATAGATGCATACATTTGAATAGTATGTTTGTTGGGAATAAAATATGCAAAAACATAAAAGTAAACTAAGTAAAGAAGTAAAAAAAATTATAAATTAAAATAAAATAGCACAATTTTTGGTCATCGTTGCCTTTTTACACTTAATTTTCTTATTTCTCCCATCTCCATATATTTCTTTGAAGAACTGGCCTGAGGTTCTACTCAGTTAAAATCTTCGATCTAGCATATAATCGTGGATGACACTTGAATAATTTTGACCCTCCATATAAATATGCACTTTAAGTAGGGTTGTATAAGTGAAATTTATTTTTATATTTACAGATTACGATAAAAAAGTCTATAAAACCAATTTTAGATGCACTTGCAAAGTTTACGGATTTTTTTTAGTTACTCACTGCACAGACGTTACGTTTGCTGCAATTTTTGATGAGTATCTTTACCCATAATGTGGCACATTACCTCGAAAGTCCAACTGCTTTAAAACACTCCGTATCGCAAATCGATATCGACTGTGATATATATGTATACACACACACACACACACACACACATATAGATATATATGTGTGTGTGTTTGTGTAATATAGGCATAGGGTTATATAAAAGTATATATATATATATATATATGTTTTTTTTTTTAATTAACTTCCAATTTTATGCAAAAGTATCCAGCCAGGAGTACTGGCTTAACACCCTGTAATATTTTAATGCGGTTGGTTAAATGAACATATCTCTTATACCAATGGAAAAACATGAAGAGCGAATACACGAAGTTATGTCTTCTATACCACAAGAAGTTCTTGGTAAAATCAACTGACGACTCGTAGATGATTCAAGAAGCTGGAAGCTAAACGCTTTCGTTTCATATGCATGTTCTTGTAAAAATTCTAGTTAATAAATAAATGATAAATATTTTGTAATGGGGAGTTACTTTTCAATCACCCTACATATATATATATATATATATATATATAGTTAAATAAAATAAAGACAAGAGAAAAACTCTATTTTAAATCGCCTACGCGTTTCGTCCTGTGATGGACTTTATCAAGGCAAAAATGAGCTTTATTCTAAATTCAGTCAGTTAAGTGCCATACGTGAAACACGCTGGGGCGATCACGTCTCGAAAGAGACATGACTGACTGGGCAGTAGGTTGCCATTGCTTTCTGCGGTAGACTGGTTGCCGACCAAGGCTATAGAACCCAGTCTGTCCTGCTATTTAACCCATAACTGGAAGGAAGTGACGAGTTAATACCTTTCCAAAGGGTATCTGCGCGTAAGTGAATACAATGGATTCAACTGGAATTCGAACTCGGCTCGATATCCACTGTACCACAACGCACATCCTTTGTTTATTCTAACGCACATCCTTTATTTATTCTAAATTGCGTATCTATAAAGAAACAGTGTTGGCAACCACAAAGACGCTCACAAATCATTTCAAAAGATTAACAGAATATTTTAGTTTTTAGAATTTCTTCATGTGCAGTGCGTAGTCACGAGATATTAAAATGAAGGGAATTTTACCGTTTTCTTTGAAAACTGTTTATTTCGTGTATTAGTCTGTTTTAGAATTCCTTCATGTGTCGTGCAAAGTCACGTGGTGTTAAAATGAAGGGTATTCAACCGTTTTCTTTGAAATGGACATTATCAGATCTAAAAATAACCGAAATCAAAATGATGAACAAGCAGGTGTATACCGAATAAATTGCCGGGATTGTTCCTCTATCTACATCGGAGAAACAAGTAGAAATCTAAAAAAACGTACATATATATATATATATATATATATATATATATATGAGGAAATATATTGATATATTAATATTGCTTAGAAAAAGTGGCATTGATATGCATACACGGTAGAAAGAATGTGTCTGCAGCCTATATTTCTGGTCAGGCGTAAAGACAATTAGCTTTGGTCGACATATGAAGAAGTTGTGCTGTGAGGTTCATGAAACTTGTTGTCAAAATAGTCGGTGATTTCCGTAAATCTCCGGGGAAATTTCCAAATGTTCTGCTTATTCTCTCGCAAAAGATAATTAAAACACACCTGCGCCCGGCAATCTCGTGTTGTCACTCGCCTTCGGTAGCAAGATGGCTGACTTGCGAGAGTCTTGAGAAAATCTTACAATGACTGTTCTGTACTTTGTTTTTTGTTGTTTTTTTGCGTAAATGCAAGCTCGGTATTTCGATTAATATCTTCTTTACAACCATACCTGGAATTTCTTTTCTTTGTGGGTTTTTGTTATTTTTTTTTTTTTTATCCTTCACATTTTTGTGTTCTGTCTTTCATTATTTTGGACATTTCTGTATTTATACATCTGTTACATTTATGTATTAGTCACTTCTATTTTTTTTTTTTTTAGTTTTTTTCACTTTCATCATTATCTTTCTGTTTAAACTATTCCTTTTTCTTTTCTTTTCTTTCTTTCCTACAATTGTCTTTATCTTCACTCTCTCACACTTTATCTCTTTTTCATCGTTTTTTTCTCTCTTTCTAAAATTTCATCATCATTTTTTATTTCTTCTAAGCATTTCTCATTTCTCATTTCAAGTTTTTCATTCTTTAAAAAGTCATAATCTGTTATTCTTTTCCCTTTTTATTTCCTAATTTCCGTTTTGTTCTTTCATTTCACATGTCTCTATTTTTCATTCCTTCCTTTGATGTTAATTTTTTCATTCCTTTCTTTGATGTTTATTTTTTCATTCATTCCTTTGATGTTTATTTTTTCATTCACTTCCTTTGATATTTATTTTTCATTCCTTCCTTTGATGTTTATATTTTCAATTCTTCCTTTGATGTTTATTTTTTCATTCATTCCTTTGATGTTTATTTTTTCATTCCTTCCATTGATGTTTATATTTTCAATTCTTCCTTTGATGTTTATTTTTTCATTCCTTCCATTGATATTTATTTTTTCCTTCCTTCCTTTGATGTTTACTTTTTTCATTCCTGCCTTTGATGTTTATTTTTTCATTCCTTCCTTTTATGCTTATTTTTCATTCCTACCCTTGATGTTTATTTTTTTATTCCTTCCTTTGATGTTTATTTTTCATTCCTTCCTTTGATGTTTATTTTTTCATTCATTCCTTTGATGTTTATTTTTTCATTCCTTCCCTTGATGTTTATTTATTCATTTCTTCCTTTAATGTTTATTTTTCATTCCTCCCCTTGATGTTTATTTTTTCCTTTCTTCTTTTGATGTTTATTTTTCATTCCTTCTCTTGATGTTTATTTTTTCATTCCTTCCTTTGTTGTTTATTTTTTCATTCCTTCCTTTAATGTTTATTTTTCATTCCTTCCCTTGATATTTATTTTTTCATTCCTTCCTTTGTTGTTTATTTTTTCATTCCTTCCTTTGATGTTTATCTTTCTTCTATTTTAAAAATGAGATTTCCATTTTTTAATTACTATATTATTCCTTTCATATTAATTTTATTTTTCGAAAAGCATTCTATTCTTTATCTCCGCTTTCTTTGTTTAACTTCTTCCTTTCAATTCCTCATTCTTTCTTGCTTTCGGCCATATCACGTTGAATTTCTCACTTTATCATCGAATTTAAGCAACGTTGAGCCTGCTCAGTACTTAGATGGGTGACCGCTTTGGAATACCGCGTGCTGTAAGCGTTTAGTGACGGATGTGCGTTGTGGTGCAGTGGATATCGGTTCGGAAAGACAAACCAGTGAGCGGAGTTGGAATTCCAGTTGAATAGCCTGCATTTACTTAAGCACTGGTACCATTGGGAAAGGTATTAATCCGTCCCTTCCCTCCAGTTATGGGTTAAATAACAAGGGTAAGACTTGGGAACCCCGCCCTTAAAAAGAAATTCCAATGAATCTTGATACTTGAAAAGTAAAATATTGCTAGACACAAAACGTATATAAAAACAACAATAAGTTGTTGAAAGAAAAAGGTATTACCAGCAATAAATAAATAAAATTTAGATGGCAATAAATGACCCGCCGTCGTTGATATATATAAAAAAAACATCATTCTTTCATCTGCACTTTTTCCCTCCCTTTTTTCTGTTTCGCTTTTTCTGTTTTCTTTCCCTCCTTCTTTTGGGCCTTTCATTAATTCTTCCTTTATTTCATCTACCTAACATTTTTCATATGTTCTCTCTCTTTCGAACATCATTATTTATATCAATTCTTTTGTCTCTCTCGACTATTTTGCAGGAAGACAAATATGTGTGTTTCTGATTAAATTCTGTTTTATGTCATAAGTTTATGAAAAAACATTTTTTTTCATAATACTTTTTAAAAAATATCCGCACATTTTACTTTTCATTTTGCCTTCCTAGAAAAAATAATACTGTCCGACAATCGAGATTATGAAATGTAAGTTTCCACTGATGAATTGATCACAGCACCGTCCTCGTGAGTCAAGCTCATGTGGGCTGCGTTCAAATGTCGTTGAAAAACTACGACGGATTTCCATTCTCATACTTATAGATATTTTAATTTATGTTGATAGTAAACTTAAAAAAATATGTGCATGCAATATCTGACCAGTGCAAGTTTCTTAATACCATAGAGCGATAAAATTGTTAAAAATACTTTATTCTTTGAAAGACATTTTCTCCCAGTTACTGCAATGTAAAAATAAGCTTAAATCTATGAAACATGATAATAAAGAAAATTAAGTGATAGAAAATCTGTCAGATTAAGAAAAAAATCATTATTCCTTAGAGTATATATAAACACACACACGCACACACACACACACACATATGTATATATATATATATATATATAGTACTGTGCATACTGTGTATTAGAATAAGAATTATTTTATCTTTTTTGAAACATCAAAAAATAATGTTTAAAATCACCCCTGTCCTAACACTTTTGCACACTACCAATAGTTAGCAAAATTATTAGGACAGGGGTGGTTTTCCTAAAATCCTCACTAAAATTCAAATACTGGGTGAAAAGCCAAACCTTTGTAAGAATTATTTAAGTAAAAACGAACTTCAGAGGAAAGAAGACTTCGGAATTTGAATTAGCCCCCACAAAGCCCTGATGTCAATCAGATGGGATATTTTGAATAAAATAATTGATAAATCTAATGTTAATTTGCAAGACACTCTTTGGGAACAAATACAAGCTGCTTGGCAGGAGATAACATTAGATACATTGAAGAAGCTTGTGATGTCAATGCAAGACAGAATACAATTTATTTTGTAACAAGTATGATTTCTTGTTAAAGCATTTTTTGAGTAAATCAAATAAAATTACTTTAATTAAATTGTTTATTTTCTATCAATATGCCTCATAAAAATAAAATAGTTCTTGTCCTCATATTTTGCACAGTACTTTCAATCCTAGGCTAAAATGAATCGGATGTCTAACCGTACTGATGAGCTGTGATACAGCAAAACAGATCTGTCTGCAGATGACAATACATATATATATATATATATATATATATATATATATATATATATATGAAATGATTTGTTTGAACATTATATATATATATATATATATATATAAGGAGCTTTCAAAAGACGTGTAACTAAGGACTGAATAACCATATATATATATATATATATATATATATATATATATATATATAAAACGTAGCACACTTGGTATAATATCCAGTTAAATTTTGATGGAGACGAACTCAAAAGAAGTCAATGTTAAATTTATTTATTTAATTTAACAGAGTAATATAATGTAGAAAAGATTTTTGATTTACTACTATTTCAATGGGTAATACATATTTCACCGCACAAAGATGTTATTATTAAGAAAAAGTAAACGATTGATTAATGGAAAGAAGAGAAAAAAAGAAGAGAAAAAAATTAAAAAAACAAAGGTCAAAGAAATTAAATAAAAAGAAAATAAACAGTATCCGGAGAAATAAAATGTTAACTTCATATATCAACGCAGCATCTTTAACGACTTGTCTGCTCTCTTAAAAAAAACATGACGTGGAAAATTTAACAGGAATTTAGTTTCAAATTTAATGGTATATATTTACGGTACAAAAATAAATTGTACATCATAAATTACTAACACCTGGTTCCAAGAACACCCACGACGTTTATGGACATGGAGAATTCTAGGAGGCGACACGAAGAACCAAATAGATTATATAACTATAAACAAGAGATTCAGGAACGCAGTAGTCCAATGCAAAACATACCCAGGTGCCGACTGCGGAAGTGACCACGATCCAGTCATCTGCAAACTAAAAGTGAAACTCCGAAGACTGAAAAAAACCCAGCACATCACCAAGGCTGCAATACGACACGCTAGAGGACGATCTCACCCTGCAAAAAGAATACGATAACAGCGTGAGAAAGAAATATGAAGAACAAATTGGAAAAGGGTACTCAAAATGGGATTCAATAAAAGAAGCGATGGTGACCTCAGCGAACAACATAGCCCCAAAGGAAATCACACGCAGAAGAAAAAAACGAGTGGATGACCGAAGAGATCCTCCACATGATGCAAAGGAGACAAAAAATAACGCCAAGACACGGAGCAGAGTAAAAATACTTCACAGGGAGATAAGGAACAAATGCAGACAAACCAAAGAGGAATGTCTCAACAACAAATGCGCAGAAGTGTAGAGACTGATCAGGAACAACAAAGCAGAGATAAATAAAGAGATAAGAGAACTGACAGGACAAAGAACCTGCTCCTCAACAGGATGCATAAAATCCAAGGAAGGAACAATCATATTAGAGAAAGAGGAAATACTCCAGCGATGGGAAGACTATATAAAGGATCTCTTTTGCGACAAGAGTGAACAACCGAGAATACACAAGGAGATAGATGGACCGGAAATACTAAAATCCGAAGTGGAAGCTGCAATGGCCAAAATGAACAGAAACAAAGCACCTGGTCCAGATGGCATAGTGATAGAGCTGCTGACAGCCTTAGAAGAATATGGCATAGAAAAGATTACCGACATAATAAACAAAATTTATTGCAGTGGAATAATACCAGACGACCTATGCAAGTCGATATTTATAGCGCTGCCGAAGAAACCTGGTGCAAACGAGTGCGAACTACACAGAACTATCAGCTTAATGAGTCACATTACAAAACTGATTGTCAGAATCCTGATGAATAGAGCGAGAAGCAGAATCAAGCCAGAGATAGGGCAGGAACAGTGCGGGTTCGTCAAAGACACTGGAACAAGGAACGCCATATTCATGATTAGGATGCTCTCTGAAAGGGCATTACAAATGAAGAAAGACTTGTACCCGTGCTTCATTGACTACGCAAAAGCATTCGACAAAATACCACACAAAGAATTGATGGAGATGCTAGGCAGCCTCGACATTTTCGGGAAACACATAAGAATAATCAAGAATCTCTACTGGCAGCAAACGGCCTGCATACGGACAGGTAACGATCTCAGTAGATACACAAAGATACACAAAGATAGAAAAAGGCGTAAGACAAGGATGTGTCTTTTCACCGGATTTGTTCAACCTATACAGCGAGAATATTTTGAGGACTCTAGATGACACGCCAAGATTTGTTATTGGAGGCCACAACTTGAACAACATAAGGTATGCGGACGATACAGTGCTGATTGCGGACACGGAAAGGTAAGTACAAGACCTCATACAGAAAGTAGCAGTGTAGAGTGACAAGAAGGGATGACAAATAAACTTTAACAAAACTGAGTACATGATCATCAGCAAAAGATACAACCCAAAATACCAAATACAGGTGGGGGATAACAGAATCAAGCAAGTACAAAAATTTAAGTACCTAGGAAGTGTTCTAACAGAAGATGGAAAGTGCAACACGGAGATCCGAAGGAGAATTGGCATGGCAAAGGATGAGTTCCAGAAGATGAAGAAAATACTAACACACAGGAAAATCTCAATAGAAACGAAGAAAAGACTGCTACGTGATGACAGTTCTTCAATACTGCAGTGAATGCTGGACAATATCATCGAAAATGAGAACAAAACTGGAAGCGGCCGAAATGTGGTTCTACAGAAGGATGCTACGGATATCGTTGACTGAGCATACAAGCAACGACGAGGTGTTGGAAAGAATGGCAACAAAAAGGAAATTGATGCTGAGCATCAGGAAGAGACAACTGAAGTTCCTGGGACATGCAATGAGGAAGGAGAGCCTGGAGAACCTGATACTGACTGGACAGATAGAAGGAAGGAGAGACAGAGGAAGGCAGCGGATAACATATTTGCAGGGCCTGATCAGGTGGATGACGGAACGGGGGTTGCCAGGAGCAACAGGAGCAAACATACTAAGAGCCACAAGGAATAGGGAGACGTGGAGAGCCATGATCGCCTACGTCCTGAAGGGACAGGGCACATAGAAGAAGAAGAACTTTAATACAATTTGAAAAAATAACAACTATTATTATTATTTTAAAAATTATATTGATTTAAAAATTCAGTTAAAATAATTAAAATTACTAAAAATAAAAATTCTAATTAAATATAGAAAAAGGAAAATTTAGAAAGATAAACCTAAAAAGAGAGAAAAAATAAAAAAAGACAAGAATAAAAAGAATGAGAGCTAGTAGTATAGAAAGAAAAGAATTTAAAATAATTAAAAATAAACGTCTTAGATTAAAACCGACATCTTTTACACTTATATTCATTCTTAGTAATGCGTCTTAGTAACGGAAATGTACTAACAATTTTGAGACCAACTTTTGTAATGAAATAACAGCAGCAAAACTGCTGTACTGATTTATTTACTTAGTTCGATATTGTATTTATATACCTCAGCAATGATAGCTTCTACGCTTTGCCTAGATCACGGTTCGACTTCAACAGGTCTACTTCTCAGCCAACACTTAGCGGAACTGAAAGGTGATCATACGCCATAGTAGATATATTTATTGTGAAAAATAAATCATAAGTCATACATCCTAATATAAATTCCAATATGACCCCTAGTAGTAATTTATTATAAATATAATTAAAACAATAACACTTAGAAAAAATAAATAAAATATTAAAATAGAATCTTAAAATACATCTTAAATAAAAACTATACTAATAATAATATTAATAATAATAATAATAATAATAATAATAATAATAATGATAATAATAATAATAAAATAATAATAAAAAATAATATTAATAATAATATATATAAATGTATATATCAAACAAAATTTGTCTAAGACGTTAATAATAATAATAATAATAATAATAATAATAATAAAAGTCGTTATGACTGCATTTCATGAAGCGTTACTCAAACCTCAAAAAAACATGACTCGCCAAACATATGACATTTGGCGTGAAAAAGTTGGTCAAGCAAATAGAAAGTATATTGACGAAAATAAATTGGCCAATGTACGTAGGTACATTATTCGTAATAACCGACTGTCAGAGGCTGAGATTCACGAAATTAAAAGAATTGTAACAAGAAGAGTCGAATCAACAAAATATGAAAAGGAACCGGAACCAGAAATAAAAAGTAATAACATCAAACAAATCACAGGTCATAATGTAGAAACCGTGAAACACGCAAATCACTGCGAAGATAATGATGTAAGTCTAAAAGTGCTGGAAAGGTGTGATCTGAGTCTGAGTCAGTTAAAAGACAAAAATAAAATGAGTTCAGAACACATCGAAGATAATTATTTGACGGAAAATAAGAACAATATACAGGAAGCCAAGATAGAAATAAAAAACCAGCTAAGTCAAATACAAAGTATTACAATGGAGGAACCTGAACAGCTCCCAAAATTCCAACCAACAAAACAAAACCTCCGAACTATTAAATTGTACAATGCAGCACTGAAATCAATACTGGATGAAGACCCGAATACAAATCTTAACGAAGTAATATATGCATCAGCAACAGCAGCAACAAGAAAATTAAACATCAAAATAAAAACAAGGCAGTCACGCAGACGTGAAGATCCACCTTGGAAAAGAAAAATCGAAAAAGAAATCGAAAAACTAAGAAGTGAACTGTCAGCACTGGATGAACTGAGTAGAGGAATAAATGTAAGAACTAGGAAAAGAAGAAGAGCCGAAAAAAAATATAACATCAGGAATGAAAATGATGTCTTATCAAATAAAGAAAAAATAAAGCAAAAAATCCAACTGAAGGCTCAAAGAATAAGACGCTATGAAAAAAGAGCAAAATTTTACATATAAAACAAGATCTTTCAGACTGATACAAAGAGATTTTACAGGGAAATAGGTAAAAAAAGAATTGAAGTGACAGTACCCCCCAGAATGGAAGAAGTCATACAGTTCTGGGAAAAGATATGGGCTTGCCCTAAAGAACCTAGCAAGGAAGTAAATTGGATTACGCAGGAGATAGAACGAATGAAAAATAAACCCGAACAGACATGGTCTGGAATTACAGAAGATGATGTTAAATTTGCACTAAAAAAAGCACACAATTGGAAAACTCCAGGTATAGATAAAATTCCTAACTTTTGGCTATATTATTTAAATGCAGCACATAAAAAAATAGCCAAAGAACTCCAAGAAATGGTTGACGATCCCACTAAAATTCCTGCATGGATGACAAAAGGAATTACATTTCTTCTACCCAAGAATGGTGACACAAACAACCCGAAAAACTACAGACCAATTACATGTCTTCCGACAACATATAAACTACTAACATCTATTTTAACAAAACAAACATATTTATTCTTAGAAAGAAATGAGATGATGCCGCTTGAACAAAAAGGATGCAAACGTGGCTGTTATGGTTGTAAAGACCAATTGCTAATTAACAAAATGATCCTGGAAAACTGCTACAGTACAAAGAAAAATCTTAGTACTGCCTGGATAGACTATCGAAAAGCATTCGATAGTGTGTCACATTACTGGATTTTAAAGACTTTAAATATATACAAGATATTGCCCGTCATCATCAATTTCATCAAACAGTGCATGTCTATATGGAAAACAACCCTTTACCTCAATCATATAAATGGAACCTATAAGTCTGATGAAATAAACATCAAAAGAGGTATATTTCAAAGTGATTCTTTATCTCCCTTACTATTCTGCATATCATTAATAGCACTAACCAGTCAACTTAATAAGACAGAATGTGGTTATAAAATAGGCCAAAAGAAAATAAGCCATCTATTTTACATGGATGACTTACAGTTATATGCTAAGAATGATAATGAGCTGGAAGGTCTTCTGCAAACTGTAAAATGCTTCAGCGAAGACATTGGAATGAAATTTAATTTGAATAAATGTGCTAAAGCTACAGTTTTACGTGGATCAATACAAGAAACATCCTCAATTAGCCTAGACCCTGCTGTAACAATAAAAGAATTGAAACCAGAAGAAGCTTATAAATACCTAGGTGTAAATGAGAGCGAAAACATTCACCATAAATAAATGAAACAAATAGTGCGTAAAGAGTACTATAGAAGGCTACGAATGATATTAAAAACTGAATTAAATTCACAGAACAGAGTTATGGCCATTAATAGCCTTGCAATCCCAGTTGTCCAATATAGCTTCAACATCTTAAACTGGACTCTAAACGACATCAGACAAATGGATGCTAAAACAAGAAAGCTTCTTTCTAAGCATAAGATGCATCATCCAAAGGCTGATGTAGACCGTCTATACATACCCCGTAAAGAAGGTGGAAGGGGTCTTATTCAGCTGGAATTGTCATACAAGACAACAACTATTACTAACATACATAGAAACAACAAAGGATTGGATGATACAATTAGTAAGGCAACATGAAGAAAGAAAGAAAAAATATTCAATAATAAAAGAAGGTAGTAAATACAAACAAGATTTACAGTTAGTAGATTCTGTAGAAAAGCAAAACAGAAGCCAAGAACCAACTATTGCGGCAAAAAATATGAAAATGAAAGCCAAAGATAAAGCTCTTGAAAAGATGAAACAGCGCTAGCAAGACAAACCTCTGCATGGCCAATATCCAGTACGTGCCAATAAATCCAATGTTGACAAAGTTAATACTCATCAATGGTAACGTGCATCTGGATTAAAGTCTGAAACTGAAGGATTTATACTTGCAGCACAAGACCAAAGTCTTTTCACGAGAAACTTTCAGGCAAATATTATGCATAATAATATGGATCCAAAATGCAGGTTTTGTGATAAACACCAAGAAACAATAGACCACCTAATCTCAGGCTGTTCTGTGCTTGCCCCAAACGAATATAAAAATCGCCACGATAGAGTTGGGCAATATTTACATTGGACAATGTGCAAACATTATGGAAAAGCTGTAAACAAACACTGGTATGAACATCATCCAGCACCGGTTACAGAAATAGAAGATGTAACCATTCTATGGGATTACACCATCTACACAGACAGAAAAATCGAAGCAAACAGGCCAGACATTATTGTTAAAAACCAGAAGGAGAAAACTTGTCTATTAATTGATATGGCTTGTCCAGCGGATTGTAACATAGCAATCAAGGAATTTGAAAAACTGTCAAAATATAAAGACCTGGAAATTGAAATAGAAAAAATGTGGAAATTGAAAACAAGAGTTGTGCCAGTGATAGTAGGTGCACTTGGAATGATAAAAAATGGAACAAAACAACACATTGAAAGAATCCCTGGAAACCCCAGCTTAAGAGATATACAAAAAATTGTCTTATTAAGTACAGCCCACACACTAAGGAAAACTTTATCTATGTAATGCTGAGGATGATAGGGAAGATAGAAAAACATGAAATGGAGCCATAACAACACGCCACTACCTGCCTTAGGTCTCCCCGCAGACTTGGTTGGTAGTGAGACAAAGCAGAAATCGAAATATGATGAAAAATGACACAATAATAATAAAATAATAATAAAAATAATATTAATAATAATATATATATGTATATATCACACAAAATTTCTCTAAGACGTTAATAATAATAATAATAATAATAATAATAATAATAATAATGCCATCTACACAGACAGAAAAATTGAAGCAAATAGGCCGGACATTATAGTTTAAAACCAGAAAGAAAAATCTTGCCTATTAATTGATATAGCTCGTCCAGCGGATTGTAACATAGCAACCAAGGAATTCGAAAAACTGTCAAAATATAAAGACCTGCAAACTGAAATAGAAAAAATGTCGACATTGAAACAAGAGTCGTGTCAGGTGCACTTGGAATGATAAAAAAATGGAACAAAACAACACATTGAAAGAATCTCTGGAAACCTCAGCTTGAGAGATATACAAAAAATTGTCTTGTAAAGTACACCCCACACACTAAGGAGAACTTTGTCTATGTAACGCTAGGGATGATGGGGGTGATAGAAAAAATATGAAATTGAGCGATAACAACACGCCACGACCTGCCTTAGGTCTTCCTGCAGACTTGGTAGGTAGTCCGACCATAGCAGAATTAATTAACCTATAGATTGGTTGGAAAAGTGTGGTTTCATTCTTTTTCTTAGGGTATTGTTTTAGAGATAATAAGGAATTGAATGATACAATGTCACTAATTAACCTCAAGATTGGTATTTTGTTTTTTTTAGATAAAAACTGTTTTAGTGATACTAATCTCACAAATTAATCTATAGATTTGTGAGAGATGGTGTGAATTCTTTCCTTTCTTATCGTAATTGCGCATAAGTAAATATTCTGAACCCATATAGTACAAGAACTCGGCTCTCTAATTAGGAATTCCGAACCATTATCCATTAGACAACCGGCATATGTATGCTTACAGCACCTGGTATTCCCATGCGGTCACCCATCTAATTACTATCCAGGATCGACGTTGCTTAACTTTACTTATCTTTTGGGAACAGGTGTTTTAAAGAGAAGTAGCCGTAAGCCGATTGGGATATGCTTCAAGGAGACTCTCAAGATTATTCTTGGGTATTTTCTTCTGAAATAATAAACTTCTGTCATGAACTATGCGTCCTTAACTTAATTTATGTAAATTTCCTAAATAAATAGAATAAAACTTTACACATAGCGATATATAGAGAGAAACATATAAATATATAGAGAGAGAGATACAGAAAGAGGATAAGGGAAACAGACAGATAGGCAGAAAGAGAGAGAGAGAGAGAGAGAGAAAGAGAGAGCCACATAGACCAACAGAGAGAAAGATAATTAAAACAATATATCATCTGACTTCCAATAGAGCTTTTCTGTAAATCACAGTTTGGTAATTGGTAGTGATTTTTTAACTGGTCTAAATGTCAAATCCAGCGGATGTTAATGACCTTAGTGCGATAATCCCGAATTGTTTGTTCCTGGAATTTTATAATGTTTGTTTTTATCGACTCTTACACGTCCTTTTTTCGACACGTAGGTCACTCTCTCTCTCTCTCTCTCTCTCTCTCTCTATATATATATATATATATATATATATATATAAATATATATATATATACATATTTAGCATATCGAGGCAGCAAGTAATTTTCTAAACATATGTTGTAAAATATAAGAGACAATGAATGTCTATTATGCTTAATCATGAGCCGTTCTAAACGTCGTATTTTGGCTTTAATTTCAGTTGAAAATAAAGACAAAAATTCTCCATCATTTGGATAATTATTTATTAGTTTTCTTCTAAGCTTTCGGCTCACATGAGCCATCTTCAGAGAGGTCGTTCAAACTGAAATATTATAAAATCCACCATCACCGACGATTTTATTTTGTGTTGGCATAAAACTCCGCTTGGCAACGGCAATAGTTACCAAAAATAATAAACGCAGTTCTTAAATTTGCGATGCGGTTTTATGACGTCACACCGCGGGATAGCACGAAATGACAACAAAACGATGTAGTCAAATGCAATGTACTATGTTATTTCCTGTTTTAAAGTTGATTTTATTGAGTGTTGGTTGTTTCGATTTGATGTACATGTCCTCCAATATCTGCAGGTTCCTCTTACTGTGTGTATGATTAAGGATCACCGTATTGTTGACCAAAATCTGTCTGATATTACATATATATATATATGTTTCTCACTCCTGTACAGATGACAGCTATTATAAATGAGGAAGGGCCGAACTGAAGATGCATTTTCATTTCGTCTATTTAGTGTGTTAATAAGAGTGTATATTTAAGAACTTATTATTTTAGGAATAATAATAATAAGGATAGTAGTCAATTGCATTTTCTTCTAATGGTTTACATTTTAAAAGCAATACAGATTTAATCAAGGCACTATCGACATTATCTCACCGATTAGCATTAGATGATTATTAAACTGAGAATAAGTACAATGAACCTGACCGCTCTTAAGAGTGAAAATGTAAAATAAAAAAAGGAAAATGTAAAGTGAAATTAAAAATTAGGCTGCAAAATTTTTAAAAAATTCATTTTTAATTTTTAACAACACAAAGTTGTATTTTGATTCAATTTTTGCAAATTTTATATTTATTTTCTTTTCACTTATGCTTCTGGGTAATCAATATTAAATTCATATTACAAATAAAAGTATTTTCTTTGAAAACATAGTGCGTTCAGAAAATGTAATGACATAAAGTAATGTAGGGATGGTAATTCAGTATTTGGCTTATGAAACGGAAGAGAAAATATTTTCGGGTTAAACATAGTGCATTCAGAAAATGTAATGACATAAAGTAATGTAGGGATGGTAATTCAGTATTTGGCATATGAAACGGAAGAGAAAATATTTTCGGGTTAAACATAGTGTGTTCAGAAAATGTAATGACATAAAGTAATATAGGGATGGTAATTCAGTATTTGGCATATGAAACGGAAGAGAAAATATTTTCGGGTTAAACATAGTGTGTTCAGAAAATGTAATGACATAAAGTAATGTAGGGATGGTAATTCAGTATTTGGCATATGAAACGGAAGAGAAAATATTTTCGGGTTAAACATAGTGTGTTCAGAAAATGTAATGACATAAAGTAATGTAGGGATGGTAATTCAGTATTTGGCATATGAAACGGAAGAGAAAATATTTTCGGGTTAAACATAGTGCGTTCAGAAAATGTAATGACATAAAGTAATGTAGGGATGGTAATTCAGTATTTGGCATATGAAACGGAAGAGAAAATATTTTCGGGTTAAATATAGTGTGTTCAGTATATGTAATGACATAAAGTAATGTAGGGATGGTAATTCAGTATTTGGCATATGAAACAGAAGAGAAAATATTTTCGGGTTAAACATAGTGCGTTCAGAAAATGTAATGACATAAAGTAATGTAGGGATGGTAATTCAGTATTTGGCATATGAAACGGAAGAGAAAATATTTTCGGGTTAAATATAGTGTGTTCAGTATATGTAATGACATAAAGTAATGTAGGGATGGTAATTCAGTATTTGGCATATGAAACAGAAGAGAAAATATTTTCGGGTTAAACATAGTGTGTTCAGAAAATTTAATGACATAAAGCAATCTAGTGGTGGTATTTCAGTATTTGTCATATGAAACGGAAGAGAAAATATTACCAAAAGAAAATCAAACGGAAAAATAATAAAATAACCCGGAAATTTTATCATTAGATGTTTCATGTGGCTATTTGAAAGCCTCATCCAAATTCATTCATCGGGTTTTGAGATATCTTGACTACAGGCAGATGGACAAACAAATGCGAAAACAATGCGACAGTAGTAATGATTGCATTTTCTTCTAATGATTAAAATCTTAAAAGCAATACAGATTGAATCAATTATCGATGACCATAGACGTCCAAAATAAGAAATTGACGTATTTTTTCTTTTTCTACAGAACCCATTACGTCAAACCCCTAATCACCTTTCAGTGCTGCTAAGTGTTGGCTGAGAAGTAGACCTGGTGAAGTCGAACCGTGATCTAGGCAAAGAGTAGAAGCTATCATTGCTGAGGTATATAAATACAATATCGAACTAAGTAAATAAATCAGTACAGCAGTTTTGCTGCTGTTATTTCATTACAAAAGTTGGTCTCAAAACTTTTTAGTACATTTCCCGTAATTGTTTTCGATTTTGTGCGATGAATTCAATCACATTTTCCTCTTAAAATAATTTTCCAAGTTTTTCTTTTCATTTTATCACTTTGATATTCCTACTTAGCTATACTTAACAGTATCATTACGTTTCCTTCTCTCATAATGTGTGTCTACTTCATATGAGCTTATTCTCTCACAGGACTACAAGTCCTGGACCAAAAAAGATCACATCCAATACAGACGCAATGAGCTCTAGCACGAAGACCCTACTCCATGGCGAGATTTTTATCATTTCTTTATTTTTCTATATTTTTCCCCATCTCGATTTTATCAATGCGCCATTTTTTCCTACCTTCATTTCATTCACGCAACATCAGATAAAGGATACTTGAAAAAAGACGATATCCCTCACAGGGACGAAACATTTTGAGTTTTCATTTTCTGAAATGATTGACTTTTGATCGAATTCGATTAACGTTCTGATAAAAAATATGGTATGCTTGATCTATCGGGAAATACTTTCTAATGGACAGAGAAGGAACGACAAATCCGTGATGTAAGCATAACATTTTCATTTTCATTTTACAAGTCGCGGTGTGGAATCGAAATTATAGTCATGAGATTTTATCTTATGATCAAATCTGATCATTTACGTGAACATACCTATTATGTCATCTCTCTACACACAAGGAAAATAGAAGTCATATATATATATATATATATATATATATATATATATATATATATATATATGTCTGTCTGTGTGTATACTTAAGATTAATGTGAAGAAGTTTGTCACTTAAGTTAGAAAAGTTATATCGACTTCGAAGTTTTTTGAAAGCGCTACTATGATATCCTCACTCCTCATGGCTTTTACAAACAAATATTTTTTATATACATATATGTATATATGTAAAACAAATCTGCTTGACAAAAAAATTGTTATAAGTAAAACTGCTAAACAAGGACAATCTTAGTGCCAAATTATTCACAACTCAATTATATATATATATATATATATATATATATATATATATATATATATATATATATATATATACGTACTAGCAGTATAGCCAAGCGTTGCTCAGTTGTAATAAAAGCTTTAAATCTAATCCATGTTTTGGATCTCAGACTCTTTGGACGTTGGCACGAAAGACTAAAAAGCAATAGTTGTTTCCAGTTAAAGAGAAACCGTATATTGGAAGGAAAATTAATGGATGTGAGTCAAATTTAGATTTCCTGGTATCGATATCAAATTTTCTGCACTATTGTAAGAACTGCAACCTTGAAGCTCCGGAATAAATCCTAAATAAGTAAATGGTATCATGGCTGAGACTAAGAACTATAATTATACCTACTTAGAGCCCATTCCGAAGCAAAAAATAAAATAAACGGGCTGAAAAAATACAGACATACAGGCAGATAAACATATACAGACACAAATATCTTGCCTTTTATATATATATATATATATATATATATATATATATATATATATATATATATTATCAATTATCTGCACTATTGTAAGAACTGCAACCTTGAAACTTCCGAATATCGTTTCTTATGTCTTTGTCTATGAGTGTATGCAATTTGATTAAAATCGGACCACTCCTTCTATAACCCGATTTTTTCAATTAGTGATTTTCGATATTTATCGGGGGTACCTCGACATAAAACCTAGCTAAGAACACTCGCAGACGCTTATAGTACAACTGTGTAAATTTTCAAGAAAATCGGTTCTGCCGTTTAGCAGTCTATAGGTAACGGACACACACACAGAGACAAAGTTCCATTTATATATATATATATATATAGGAAAGAATATTAAAACGTTTTGAGTTTAAAACTGTGTTTTTTGACAGTATTTGTTTATTTCTACTATTACATTTTATAGTTCAGACCGCCCTCGGTCCTTCATTAGAAACAAATGATTTTAAAATTTGAATTAGTAATGTATTTCGCGAGATTTCGTGAGAGCGTCAGTAAAGTGTTTGTTAACATCACGTGACGCGTTTGTTTACATCACGTGACACGTTTGTGGAGAGAGTTTTTGTTTTTTACGTCAAGTAACGTTGAAAGCGACAGATTTTTTTAAAAAATTATGCTTGTAAACGTAAACCTATCTTTAATGATGCTTGTAAATTTGTTTTAGATAAAACATCTTTTTAAAATATATCTAAACAAATTTAAAAATATTTTTAAATGTATCTAAAAACGTTTAGTTATTGAAGTATTTGTAAAGATTCAAAGCACCTAAGTCCCTATTTAACCCTAGCTTGTGTGCATTTAATTTAAAATCCAGCATTTTTCTTTCTTTCTACGTGCGTATGTAGAACTAAAATTGGAATCTATTAGTAAACATTTACAATTTTCTAAGGTGTGACCCGGTTGATTGAAATGTGCTCCTACTGGGGAATATTGATTATTTTGACGTATATTAAGTTTGTGATTATTGAAGCGAAATCTAAAGCTATTACCGGATTCGCCAATATATCCACTATTGGGACATATTGAACAGAACAGGAAGTATATAATGTTTTCGCTGTTACAAGTGAGGCGTGGTGGCTGCAATTTGATTTTGGTGTTGGGTACAGAGAATATTGTGTCGTTTACCAAATGTTTACAAATTAGGCACCTGGGTTACTGACATTTTAAATTCCCTATACCTATTAAGACAGTATACGTGAATCATCACTATGCTATATATATATATATATATATATATATAGAGAGAGAGAGAGAAAGAAAGAGAGAGAGAACAGTTAAGGAGTTACTTGATATATCAGCAGAATGCGTAAAAACTATTGAATTTTGTTTAAATAATATAGTTTTGCATTATCTTTTTTTTTCTTAATTTTTAACAATTACTAATTTATTTATATGTATTTTTCTTTATATGTTATTTTCTCCCCGAGTAATTTATTGAATATCATATTTAGAACATATTGAAGTGTGTATGAAAAGAATAATTTGATGCTATATTTGTTGGCACTTTGAATGTTTAATCAAACTTGAAAAAGCCGTAATTAAAAAAGATTGCGTCAATATACATAAAACAATTCTTAAAAAAGCATGTCATATCATTTGAAAAGAAGAAAGTAATATAAAATAATAATAGAATCGACATTTTTTAAAAATATTAATAATACAATATAGCTAATCCGATAGCTTTAAAAATTCCATAAAAAAAAGTAATTGACAGAAATTGTCTACATTATTTAAACAAACTTGTTTGAGGTAATTATTACTGCCTAAATACACCATATTTAAATTAAATTGAGAGCACTTCGGCTGGATACTACTTAGATAATTTATATGTGTGCAGCATTGGGGTATCACGGGTAGCAAATCAATTATTTCTTATTTGTATTTTATTCTATTGACTTTTGAATGTAACTAATAATTATCCGGAAGCCGATATATATATATATATATATATATATATATATATAATCAATATATATATATATATATATAATCAATATATATATATATATATTAACGAAACTTGATTATAAATAACCGACAATTTGAAATGAACTGTTTGAACATTATTTTTTATCGATAGTCGTATTTGATAGATATTCTGTTTTTTTAATTAATCAGTGTTATAAATTTATATCTACCTGCCTGATTATTTACGATATATTTTTATTACGAAAATGTGTGTCATTCGGCAGAAGTCGAACCTGCCACCCCTATCCACAGAGGGGAAGCTACCATGCGATCTGGCAAGTCTTAGACCGCTCAATCACGAGTGACCATTTGTCCAATCGAGGTTTTAATCAAGCCTATATAAGACAATTTTCGATCTATTGCAATAACCATATCTGCTCTGAAATGTATCATAATATCAACAAATGTAAACATGTTTACATAGGCTTGATTAAAACCTCGTTTAGACTAATGTTAATTCGTGGTCGAGAGGTCTAAGACGAGCCAAATCACATGGTAGCTTCCCCTATGTGGATAGGATTCGCAGATTCGAATCCTGCCGGGTGATACACGTTTTCGTAATAAAGATTTATCGTAAATAATCAGGCCGGCATATATAAATATATATTATTAATTAGAAAACAGAATATCTACTTAAATACGAGTATGGATAAAAAATAATGTTCAAACACTTCATTTCTTATAAGCATGTGATGGATAAGTTGTCGACTGTTGCGCAAAAATTTTAAAAACTAACATCTCATTGTGAGAGATATTTTTACCAAAATTACACAAAAGTATCTTGAAATGCTAAAAAGTTAATTTTCTCTATAAAAATAGCAATTAGATTCGACCATAGCCTCCAGAGTACTTGGAATCTCCTGCATCTGTTTTGGACAATCTCCCTGTTTACGTTGGTGAATGCTGTCATAATTTTTAGCTTCAGTTCATCTTTAGTGTTAAAATGAGTTTTGTTGGTTTCTTGCTTATCTGTACCCCACATATAATAATCATGGAGGTCGCAGTCTCGGGAGTTAGGTGCCTTGATGTAAGAGGTGATATATATATATATATATATATATATATATATATATATATATATATAGATAGATAGATAGATAGATAGATAGATAGATAGATAGATAGATAGATAGATATATGTTATTAATTATTACATTCGAACATGTGTACAAACTATTACATAATTGTACATGTTTCGACATCGAAAGAACAATGTCTCATCAGGTTGTTAATAATGATGGGAATAAACATTTTATTGAAAGAAAAATAGCCAATGGAAACGTGTAACCGATTTCAATATGCCTGCAATTCACTTTTGACCCAAATTTAGATTTTCGCTCTCTTAGCCATTTCCATTGACTCTTTTCTCTTTATATTTTCCCACTTATTTTCCTCTTCACTTACTATTTCTTCTGTATCTTTCCTTTTCCTCTTTTTTCAATTTTTTGGATTTTTCATCTTATTTTCTGATCTTTTCTTCTCTCTTCATTTCTCCTCTTCCCCCGCTTTATATCTTTCTAACTCATACAATAAAAATTAAAAATATAGGGAAGTGGTGTTTTTTTATTTTAAATTCATGTCGTGAACGTTGCAATTATTTACGTGCATTTTAAGAAGACAATAATGATATATTCAAAACGCTAATTATGTTAAAATCAATTAAATACTAATTTTCTAAATAATTTTTTTTTCCGAAAAAAATTTGTTCATACTGAATTCGGTAAAATTATTCATGAATCATAAACATGTATTAATTTATTTTAAGCAATATTTTTATTTCGTAAAAGATCTAAAAACAAAATTAAACATGTTTCACTTTTTATCATTAATCAACTGTATTTATATTTCCAGGGTGTTTATCTGCTTTTACACCGTTATATCAGCATTTTTTTTTTTGTTGACAAAGGAAGCTTTTAAGAAATATAAGACTAAATAAATATTAATTGCTAATGTTTAAGTAAAATATATATTGACAGTGTATTTTTAGTTATTTTTATTTCTTGGGTTACTTTTTTCAAACGTTTTATTAAAATATCTTAAGAAAAACGCCATATAGTATAAATGCTTCTTCTAATCTTGAAGCATCTCTAGCTAATAGCTTTCTCTTGGATTTGCAGGCTATAGACCTATTTAACACATGTTTTGATTTTAAATAAATGCGTGAGTCAGAAACAGCTACAGAAAAAGCTAAGCTAAAAGTAATGATGCATGAAAAACCAACTGAAGATATTAAAAGTTTTTTTTTATTAATGTGTTGATTAAAAAGTAATTTTGTTGAATAAAGAAGTTAAAAGGGAAAATGGTAATATTAAAACACAGAACACTATTTAGTATTTAAGCTGCTGCTCTAGATATCTCAACATCGTTTCACAATTTTTGACACGCTTGCCTTATGCGCAAGCTTCCGGACGACTGCATGACTTAATCCAATCGTTCCTACCAAATCGTGAAATGAAACACGTTTTGAACGGGCATTAATCTAGATCTTTTTAGACGAATGGGGGTGTCCCTTAAGACCCTATACCCGGCCATAATATCTTTCTGGTCTTCATCAAGGAACTAGATCTCTTCCCAAGAGACATCTATGCAGATGACAGCTCAATTAGATGACTGTCTCAATTAGAAATATTTTAAGGTTGACAAAGTAGAACTGTCTGCTACTCTTGAAATGTATCTTCAATCAGTGGTTAACTGGGGTAGAAAATGACTTTTAATCCCTCCAAAACAAAACTGTTCTCCTTTAACCACCATAGTGAAAATTTCCTGCCGGCTAGACTCTTACAGAGCAGCACATTGCGTTACATTGACTTTTCTTTTTCAACCAAACCGAACTGGAATGACTAAATCGAATCCATTGTGGCATATAATGCTTGGAAGGTTAGGTCACTGTGCCGGAGCAGAAAATCTTTCTCGTCAGAATCCATCGTGCACATTTATAAATATAAGATTCGTCCGTGCATTGAATACTATTGCCATATCTGGTCGGGTGCTCCTACAATTCAAATTAATCATTTTGACGAAATCCAACGAAGGATCTGCAATGTAATCGATCATGACTTGGCATCTCGACTTCAGTCACTTTCCCCCCGACTTGACGTGGCTTCCCTATCTCTTTTCTTCATATAAAAAACGCCAATTTATTTTTACCTGATTTTCCTTTAAAATTTTAAATTTGTTCTGAATTTTTATTTCATTCTGTCCACACTCAAACAACCCTAATATATATATATATATATATATATATATATATATATATATATATATATACAATTGAATACGGTCGATGAAGATGATTTAATCAATATCTTATTAAGTTTTGTCCGCATTCTAACATATTTTGTTTTTTAGAAGTTAAACAATATGAATTTTGTCCACGCATTTTTATTGTTCCGAGTGCTCACGGCTAATGCTTCAGTTTATTTTAAGGTTGTTGCGTCGGGGATATTCGTTCTGCCTGTGTTGGGCTGTATAGTATTTTTATAGTGTGTCTTCTCTACTAAGTTATCAAAGGTTATGTGATTTAAAAATAAATTTTGTGTTATCAAGTACAATTTTCTGTAGGTGTGCAGTTAAATTGTGGATTAACAAAAGGTTTTAATAGCGCTTTCATTCATCAGGTAACATGTAAGGCATCTGCTTAATGTGGTAGTAGAATGTTCGATATACGTAATTGATTTGTGACAAGAAATACAGTTTGTACATAGCAATGAAAATGGCACACTATTTTAGTCATTGCAACTTGTGATTTAGTGAAGTTATTTTGGTTAGAAACTTATATTAAAGAAATCCTTTTGGTTAAGAAACGTTCCCCGATATCAATCTGACACAGTTCAGTAGTAGATACAGCATGTTATTTGATTCCTACAAATAATAGTGACCCTCACATTAATCTATCCGCGTATTTTTCGTGACTTCTAACGGTCATTTTTCTACACGAATCGTCCCACAGTAAAAACTACTATGTAATACAATACACAGAGAACGAATATCCCTGGATAATAAACCCGGTGTGGGCAACAAAGCGAACCTCGCTGCCGAGCTTGAAAAGGACCTCCAATCCGTAGTGGATTGGGGTAGGAAATGGCTCGTAAATTTCAATGCTTCTAAAAAGAAGCTGCTATCAATTAACCACCAGAGACAATCGCATCCACCTCCCGTTAGCATGGAACAGGCTTGCCTACCAGAAAGTAAAACTACGCCTCCTTGGCCTTACAATCTCGGCAGACCTCAAATGGAATGACTATATCGAATCCATTGCTAAATCCGCCGCTATGAGAGTCGGTTCTCTGTGCAGGGCCCGGAAGTTTGTCCCGTCTGAATCTAGCCTGCACATATCTACCATCCACCCGTGTATTGAATACTGCTGGTCGGGTGACCCTGCTGCTCTCTGCGGTCTTCTTGACAAAATAAAAAAATGCATTTTTATAGTAAAATTACCAGACATTCTCCTCGGGGTTCTTGACAAAATACAATGAAGAATCTGTAACGTGATCGATACTGACTTGGCAAACCGGCTGCAACCACTCTCTCACCGGCGTGACGTGGCTTCCCGGTGCCTCTTCTATAAATACTTTCACTGCTTCTGCTCCGATGAACGTAGATAATTGGTGCCGCCTAGTTACGAATTTACATGAGATACTAGATTAGCAACTAGGTCCCACACTTTTACAGTGAAACAGATAAGATGTAACTACAAAAGCTTCTTTTCTCGCGCTTCCCGCCTGTGGAATTTCCTTTCACATATCTGTTTTCTCGACAGCTACAATCTCCAGGAGTTTAAATGAAAGGTCAATAGACACCTCCTATCACACTAACTTGCATCTATTCTCCCAACACACTCACCATCTACGCAACCCTCATTCTCGGTATCTTTACCCGTCTATCACACTCCTTCTGACATTTCCTATATCTAACCATCCTTTCTCACCACATTTCCCTCTATGTAACATTTCCTATATCTAACCATCCTTTCTCACCACATTCCTCTCTATGTAACATTTCCTATATCTAACCATCCTTTCTCACCACATTCCCCTCTATGTAACATTTCCTATATCTAACCATCCTTTCTCACCACATTCCCCTCTATGTAACATTTCCTATATCTAACATCCTTTCTCACCACTTTCCCCTCTATGTAACCCCCTGCGCAATAGTGACAGTGAAATGCCTTCCTTAGGGTGAAACGATTATTAAAAAAAATACCACTTTCTTGAAAATGGCTAAACAATTGTTGAAAGCGCTCGAAACAATACAATTATCGACAAATTTTATATTCTTTAACTCCTCAAAAAGCCAGAACTATAACAAAATTATCGACAATTTTTTCATTAAAATCATGAAATACGAAAGATGTTTGAATGGCTGAAAAACTCAATAAAAAAGTGATTAATCTATCTTTTTCGATCGTATTCAATGAAAGATCATTAAAAGAAGGGTTGCTGGTCAAATCGACATTATATATATATATATAAATGCAAACTATGTAAGTGTGCATATATATATATATATATACATATGTATATGTATGTGTGTCGTTAATGAATTTAAGCATGTGTCAGTGTTGTCTTGGTTTAGATAATATCTTAACTTTATGTCGCAGGTATTTTTACCGCACTATATATATATATATATATATATATATATATATGTATATATTATCCTGCGTCTATTTCACGACGCAAAATTTCATTCAGTCACGAATTTGAGTACTCTCGGCTACGGGTATGTGTTTACATTGCATACAACACACTAAAGACCATTTTCCTCTACCGAGCGCACATAGCTCAGCTCAGAGGTAGAATCGCCGACTGATATCAATTCATTCGGGTTTCAATCCTGGCTAGAAGCAATCTGATGTCTAACTGTACTGATTAGCTTTGATACCGCGAAACAGATTTTTCTGCGGGTGATTATATATATATATATATATATATATATATATATATATACATTTCATGTGCCGACAGACATATCCCCTACGTCGTAATGGTAAGACATTAGGCATTCACTCGTGCCTAAGTTCATTAACATCACAGAGTTGACAGTTTGAAATGTGGGGAATATGTTTGCGTCGTTCTCTAGCTAATATCTTACCATTATGTGATAGGTATTTCTGCTCGACTTCGTAAATAAGTATGCATTTTTTCTGAAGCGGTTGATTGATTCTGAAATATTGAAAATCAGGTTTCTTCCTGATTTTTAAAAGGAATTCTGTAGAAATAATAGAAGAATTAGTTTAATTACTTCAAACAATTTTACATTAACGAAGACAGCAAAATTATTTTCGAACACCAGTATCTCTTTTATCGGCTGAAAAATCTCGTGGGATATCTTGGAATCTCTGCTTAAAAGTTCATTAGAAAGTGACATTAAAATCAGTGAAAAAAAACAAACAAAAAAAACGGAAGAACAGAAAGCTTATATACATGCTGCAAGCTTAGATGTAATCGATGTTCAACTACAGTCAGCGGGTCTGTTACTTGAAGATGTCAGTAGATCGAATGTAATTTTTTATACAGTTTCCTTCTTCTATTTAAAGTTTTCCTTCGGGACGTGACAGATGATGAGCCTTTATAAATCTGAGATTTGTCTTTTAACTATCTCTTTCTCTCCCACTCTCTCTCTCTTTTCCTCTTCTGATATCCATTTACACAAGCTGCTTATATAGGTTACTGCTATTTAACGATTGATATCGTGCTATATTAGGTAACATATGTTAAAAAAAAATGTAATAAAAAATAACTAAATTCTTTAGAATCGTTCGGATGTGTGGATGGTATAATAATAGGAAATGAGAAATGTTGAAGCCGAGTTCGTATTACAGTCGAGGTCAGTGCATTCACGTACGTGCAAATATCCTTGAAAAAGGTATGAGTTAATATTTTCTCCCGCCTCTACCCCGAGCTCTGGTCTTAATAGCAGTGCAGCCTGGGTACTTCATTTTTGCTTGGCACTACTCTAATACAGAAAGAAACGGTGTCTTAATGTGGGGAAATCTTCTTCCTTGTCAGTTATGAATCGAAAGTGACATGATCACCCAACACATATGGCACTTAACTGACAGAGAGAGAAAGAGAGAGAGAGAGAGAGAGAGAGAGAGAGAAGTGTGAGTGAGAGAGAGTGAGATTTATACAGTACTAGCAGTATAGCTCGGCGTTGCTCGGGTGTAATGAAAGCTTTAAAACTAATCCATCGTTCTGGAGCTCAAACTCTTTGGACGTTGGCACGAAAGACGAAAAAGCAATAGTTGTTTCCAGTTAAAGCGGAACCGTAGACTGAAAGAAAAATAAATGGATGTAAATCAAATATTGATTTCCTGGCATCGATATCAAATAAGATTTTTTTCGTCGTAAACAGAATTTTGAAGGCGAAACAAGACCTCTGAGTAAATGATAACATGGCTGAGACTAAGAACTACAATTATACCTACAGGCTGATAAACAGACACACACACACACACACACACACAAACATCTTGCTGTTTATATATATATATATATTATCGATTTTCTGAACTATTGTAAGAACTGCAACCTTGAGACTTCTGAATATCGTTTCTTATGTCTCTGTCTATGAGTGTATCAAATTTGATTAAAATCGGACCACTCCTTCTATAATCCGATTTTTTCGATTTTCGATTTTCGATATTTATCCGGGGTACCTTGACACAAAACCTAGCTATGAACACTCGCAGACGCTTCGAGTACAACTGTGTAAATTTTCAAGAAGATCGGTTCAGCCGTTTTGGAGTCTATCAGTAACGGATATACACACTGACACACACACAGACAAATTTCCATTTATAAATAAGTTTAGATTCATTTAATAAGAAAAACAAGACATTAAAATACATCAAGTAAGTATGTAAAAAGCAGCCACAATCAAAAAGATATCTTCTTCCTCTTCTTCATCGTCTTCTTTATCTATGTGTGCTCTCATTTCCGGACGTAGGCGATCATGGCTTTCCATGCCTCTCTATCCCTGGAGGCTCTTAGCATGCTTTCTCCTGTTACACCACACAATACTTGTTCTGTCATCCACCTGATCAGGTCCTTCGAATATGTTATGCGCTGTTTTCCTCTGTCTCTTTTTCCCCTCTATCTGGCCTGTTAGTATCAGGTTCTCGAAGCCCTCATTTCTCATTGCATATCCCACGAACTTCAGTTGTCTCTTCTTGATGCTCAGTAGTAATTTCCTTTTTGTTTCCATCCTTTCCAAAACCCCATCATTGCTCACGTGCTCAATCTACGATATCCGCAGTAACTTCATTTCAGTTGCTTCAAGTTTGTTTTTTTTTTACATCTTTGATGATATTGTCCAGCATTCACTGCCATATTGAAGAACTCACATCACATAGCAATCCAGTACTTTTTTGTTGGTTTTTAGAGAAATTTTACTACTCATCTTCTGGAATACGTCCTTCGCCATTTTCCAGGTTTTTAATTTTTGTTACCTGCTTGATTTCAGTATTCCCCTCCTGTATTTGGCAAATTTGGGCTGCTCTTTTTGTTGATGACCATGCATTCGGTTTTCTTGCAGTTTATTTATAATCCTTTCTTGTCACTCTCTTCATCTACCTTCTGTAGCAGGTCTTGTAGTTTCCTTTCCGTGTCTTCTATCAGCACAATATCTTCTGCGTATCTTATGTTGTTCAAATTGTGGCTTCCGATGACAAATCCTGGCATAACATCTAGGGTTATCGGAATATTCTCGCTGTACAAGTTGAATAGATCCGGTGAAAAGACACATCCTTGTCTTACGCCCCTTTCTAGGTTTGTATCTGCTGAATTCTTTACCTGCCCGTATGCAGGCGGTTTGCTGCCAGTAGAGAAAGGTATCGCCCAACGCAATCATATATTTTAGGACACCAAACAGGTTAGAAACTAACAAAAAAATGCAGTGCATTAAATTCAAAAGTATCATTTAAATAGTTTGCTATTAATTTCTTTGCTTGACTTCTAATGTATAAAACGTTAAATATTTTAAAATTTTATAAAAGCATATATGATGTGAGTTGTGGCGTAATGGACATCAACTCGGAAAGAGAAGTGTCGAGTTCGAATCCCAGTCAAGTACATTGCAATCACTTACGGGCAATATCATTGGGAAAGGTATGAATCCTTCTCTTTTTTAGCTATGGATTGAATAGTCTGCCACAGAAAGAAACGGTAACCTACTGCGTGAAAAGCTTCAGTCTAGTAGTCATGTCTCTTTCTAGACATGATCACCCTAGCGTGTATCTCGTATGGCACTTAACTGACGGATTCAATTAATAAAAAAATGAATATATGTTAGTAACGTCTTAATATTTACCCCATTATTTCATTCAGGTATGAATATAAAGTTTATCTGATTTCTTTGCAGTTAAGCTAAGAATCTCGACGTGGTTTTATGGTTAGCAAGCTTGTCTCGCTAGAACCTATTAGTAGTGAGTTAAATCCTTACTGGATATCCCATATTTTCGGACTTGTGCGAACGAAACTGATCAGGTGCTTTTCAAATTCTCTTTAATCAGTCAGTTAAAACCAGCCTTACGTGATCATGCCTTGAAAGAGATATGACTAACAGGGCAGAAGATTTTTCCGCTGTGAGTTGCAATTACTTTCTGTGGTAGACATATTGCCAACCAAGGCTATAGAACCCAATCTCTCCTGCTATTCAACCCCAAGCTGGAGAGAGAAGAGACGGATTGACAACTTTCCCATTGGTATTTCAGCGTAAGTGAATGCAACGAACTTGAACGCGGCTCTCCGATTTCTCGTTCCGAGTCGATATCAACTGCACTATAACGAATAGCCGTGCGGCACAGGATCATAATTTACAAAATAATAGTCATTGAACATCTTTTACAATTACTAACCTCCCGCAGCCATGATTATATGCAGGATGACAAATACAAGCCGGAGATACTAAAATCAAGCAGGTACAGACGTTTAAATACCTGGGTAGTGTTCTAACAGAAGACGGAAACTGCGACACAGAGATCCGAATGCGAATTAGCATGGTGAAAGAAGCATTCCAGAAGTTGAGTAAAGTTTTAAGAAACCGCACAATTTCGCTAGAAACAAAGAAGAGAGTACTGGATTGCTATGTGTTGTCAGTTCTTCAATGCTGAAAAATATCATCAGAGAGGAAGGGAAAACTTCAAGCAACTGAAATGTGCTTCTACAGGAAGATGCTGCAAATATCATGGATCGAACATGTGAGCAATGATGGGGTTTTTGTAATGATGGAAACGAAAAGGAAATTAATACTGAGCATCAGGAAAAGACATTTAATGTTTCTGGGACAAGCAATGAGAGGAGAGTGCTTGAAGAACCTGATACTGACAGGCCAGATAGAAGAAAAAAGAGACAGGGAAAAGCAGCGGATAACATATTTAAAGGACCTAATCAGGTTGATGATGGAACGAGTATTGCATGGTGTAATAGGAGAAAGCGTGCCAAGAGCCACCAGGGATAGAGAGACATGAAAAGCCATGATCTCTTACTTCCTGAAGAAACAAGGCAAATAAAAAAGAAGAACCTCCTGCATAAGATAGCTGAAGAGAGTGACAAGAAAGGACTACAAATAAAATTCAAGAAAACCGAATGCATGGGCATCAGCAAAAAAAAAAAAACAGTTCAAAGTGCTAAATACAGGTGGGGGATGTTAACATCAAGCAGGTACGAAAAGTTAAATATCTTGGAAGTGTTCTGACTGAAGACAGAAGTACGACACAGATATCCAAAGGCAAATTGGCATGGCGAAAGACGCGTTTCAGAAGCTGAGTAAAGTATTAAGAAACAAGTAACTTTCACTAGAAACAAAGAAAAGAGTACTGGATTGCTATGTGATGTCAGTTCTTTAATATGGCAGTGAATGTTGGACACTATCAACAAAAATGAAGGAAAAACTTGAAGCAGCTGAAATGTGGTTCTACAGAAGGATGCTGTGGATATCGTGGACCGAGCATGTGACCAATTTGAAGGGCGGTTGGTGACAGAACGGGGGCTGCGAGACGTTACAGGAGAAAGCGTGCTAAGAGTCACCAGAGATAGGGAGACGTGGAAAGCCATGATCGCCTACAACCTGAAAAAACAAGGCGAATAAAAGAAGAGAAGAAACAGATCTGGTTCTCTCGGAATAATTACCAATTCTTTTATTTCCCTTCTCTTCTCTGTAGTTCCTCCCTCCATTTTGATTTTTATGCTAGCCTTTTTTCATTTTTTTTTTCATTTTTTTTCTCTTCGTTGTATTTTTTTCTTTTTTTTGGACTTATTTTATTCTTCTTTTCTTGCTTATTTTTTTTCTTCGATTTTAATCCCTTTTTTCTATGCCGTTTCCATATTCATTCTTTGAGTCTGCCCAACTTTATTTTCCATTTCTTTTGTTTATGTGTGTGTGTTTTTTTAAAAATTAATTTGATTATCTCGTTTCATTTTTTCTCTTTTTATTTTTTCTTTATTTTAATGTACGTATCGTTCTTTCTTCATTGACGTTAATTTTTATTTTGTCAGCCAAAATTTCTCATTCACTTTATTCTTTTCATTTACCTTCCTCCATTTGCTCCCTAACTTTGAGGTTTTTCTCAGTCTTCATTTAATTATCCAAAACTATTCTCTTCTATTTTTCCAATCACTTTCTTTCTTTTTCTTTCTTTACTGCTTCCCACTTTCTCCTTTTTCATTCTTAGTTTGATTATTTTTTTATATCCTGTTCTTTCTCTTTTTTATATTTTGTTAGCTGATTAATAAAAAACAATTCTCTTTTTCTCCCTTCTCTTTCTTTTTTTCCTTCTTTTTTCTTTCTTTTTCTGATCTTTTTCCCATATTGTGTTACTTATCATTTTATGTAATTTTTTCTTTCTTTCTTTCTTTCTTTCTTTCTTTCTTTCTTTCTTTTTCTTGCTTTGAATCTTTCTTTTTATTTCTTTGAATCTTTCTTGCTTTTTTCTTTCTTTCTTTCTTTCTTTTTCTTTCTTTCCATCTTTCTTCCTTTCTTTCTTCCTTTCTTTCTTTCTTTCTTTCTTTCTTTCTTTCTTTCTTTGCCTGATATGTTTCCCATAATGTGTTAGTTATCATCTTTTATATTTTTCATTTTATTGTTCTTTCTTTCTTTCTTTCTTTCTTTCTTTCTTAACATTTTGTTTATTTTTAGTTCTTTCTTTCTTTCTTTTCTCTCGTACATTTAATAGAATATCGTTGTGGTCTCTTTCTTTCTTTCTTTTTCTTTCTTTCTTTCTTTGTTTCTTTCTTTCTTTCTTCCTTCCTTCCTTTCCTTTTTCTTTTCCTTTTTTCTACTTTACTTCCATATTTTTTACTTCTTTTTTCACCTCAGGACTTTAATGTCAATACTTTTTAGACCATCATCTCTTTTTCTTTTTTACCCTTCATTTCCTTGTTTTTCTTTATGTCTTTCTTTCTTTTCTCATTCTTATCTTCTTCTTTTTTTTTTTTTTTTTGCTCACCCGCTTTCTAATCTGTTTTTCCTTTTTTTTTTGCTTTCATTTCTTCTTGAGTTTAATGTAAAATTTCCCGTCATGCTCTTTTTTTACATCGTTTCCAACTTTTTTCTTGGTTTCTTCATTTTGTCACTTCTTCAACTTCCAATCCCTTCTTTTCTTTTTTCCACTTTCAATTCTGCAACTTCCTTTTCTTCCCCCATTTCTCTTCGTCTCTCTTCTTCCTATCATTTTATTCCTCAACAGACTGAATTCCTCTAATTACTGCTATGATTATGAACATCAGAGACCAGATTCTTACTTTGAAATTTCGGATTTATGGATTACACAGAGTTGTTTTAAGTTCGGAATATTGTCTGAAGGTGATTAAGGATGAGAAACAAATAAGCATACATTCAAGAAGTTCAAGAAAAGGCACGTACACAATTGATCAAAATTTAGAAATAATCTCAGCTTAATAATCAGCATGCTTTAGTCCTTTAGAACGTGTAAGCTTCTAGATATTTTCATGAGAATAGAGGCGTCCCACAACGCTCTATCCTAGTTCTTACACTTTTTCGGATTTTCATTATTGATCTTTCTGTTGCTATCAGTTCCCAAGTATATATATATATATATATATATATATATATATATATATATGCAGATGACACCACCATTGACTCTCGTCTCAATTACAAAACTACCAAGGCTGATAGAGTAAATCTGGCTGCTGCTCTTGGAAAGGACTGGAGATCTGTGATGGACTGAGGAAGGAAATGGCTAGTAAATTTTAGGGCCTCCAAAACGAAGCGACTATCCTTTAACCATCACAGAGAAACTTTCCTACCAGCCATAAGAATGGTCTCCTGGAAAGCGACACACAGCGCCTCCTTGAACTCATTCTATCAACTGATCTGAAATCGAACGACTGCATCGAATCTATTACATCTGCATCTACTGCTAGGAAGGTAGGTTCACTGTGTTGGTTGATAAAGTTTTCCTCGTTAGAATCGATCTTTTACATTTAAAAATCTATCATTCGTCTGTGCATTGAATGATATTGCAGGATCTGGTCGGGTTCACCGGCTATACAACTCAAGATTTTCGACAAAATCCAAAGAAGAATCTGAAATGTAATCGATCCGGACTTGGCATCTCGACTTCAGTCACTTTCTAACCGACGTGATGTGGTTTCCTTCGGTCTTTTCTACAGGTTTTTCGATGGAAACTGCTCAGGTGACCTTTTTTATTTGGTGCTCTGACTACATAAATTTACGTGTGCTATTATACTGGTATCTCTTTCCCATCATCTTGAAATAGTAAAATGTAGCCGCATCTTTTACTCTAAGACATTCGTTCAGAGTACTTCACACCTGTGGAACTCCTTAACATTTTACTTTCATCAAACTTCAAAAAAATTAAATGCAACGTCATTTGGCATCTACTTATTTCCGTGAATACCATCAATTTTTTATACCTTCTTCAACACTCCATGTATCCATTTTTCTCACCCCCCCCCCTCTTTCTCTATTACTTATTGTGCAATAGTAGCGCTCTCGGCTTGTTTGGCGGGGTATGATTAAAAAGAATATTAACTTCTATTAAGTGTGGGTCACTTCCTGTCATGTTGATACCCACCTTAAACAAATACGCATCATCAGCATTTCGTTCTACTCTGATTTTCGTTCGCCTTTAACTAAATCTTGCAAAGCAAAACGGTGATAAGGAATGGCTGAAGGGAACCGATGTTGATGAAACTTTAAGCTTCTAGTACTGAACCTTTATATTGGCGAATAATTTACTTATTAACGCTATCATCATAAAGGAAGTGATAAGTAATTAAATTCTTGGATTGAAATCGATTTCGACGACTAAACTTGGGTATATAGACAAACCTATTTGTTCATGTTATCTAAATTTTAAGAAATGTCTTAGTTATGGTGCTCTCTTACGAGGAATGAACTCTTCCTATTGTTATATATGATTACCTGCGTGACTTCCGGCGAGCAGTTAATGAAGAGCAGTTAACGAGAGGAATTAACAAAGACAGTTAAGGGCAGTTTACTACAGCTACTAGTCAGGCAATAAGCAGCTTAATAATACATTCGGACTTACTTATTTCTAGCTACTTATTTCTAAATTACTTATTATTAACACTTCCTTTGAATATCTTGTTTCTTGTTATACTAATACACTGTTTTGGACCTACCTTCTTTTTCTGTGTCTTACTTCCGGCACAAACCGGACACTACAACATGGCGGCGAAGTTTCGCCACAACTCCAAAACAAATTGGCGACGAAGATCCACAAAAGTCTTACAAAACATTTTAAAACCGTCATCCCGAACATATCTATTAGCAATGAAGGTAGATAAAGTCAAAAACAAAAAAATTAAGGGCATTTTATGGGTGTTTCATTGCTTTTTGATTGGTTTAGTTTTATGTCTTCTTAACGGTATTAATCCGTTTCTTCCCTCCAGTTATGGGTTAAAAATAGGACAGAAAGCAATGGCAATCTACTACAGGATAGTCTTTTGCCCAGTGGGTAATGTCGCTGAATTTCAGCCGAGACGAAAAGAATATGTAGATACCGTAAAGAGGAAAGTGATATTGATTTTCCTTGCGGCATTAATGTAATAAAGAAAGTTGGGAACCTAACAAATGCTTCTCTCTTGTGCAAAATAATTGAATTAATACGAATAATAACTTCATAGGATCTTTCACACTTTCCATGATCGCGTATACGTCATCGCTTGGCGTTGTATCTCTCCTCCGACCGCATTTTCCTTTACGTTTTGGAATGAGGTAAACAGCTTTTATTATTCGGCTTGATGTCACGCCTGATGGTTGAAATGCGGACACCAAAAATATCCACGATCTCTCTGTAAGGTTTGTCGATGTGTTCGAGCAGCGTTACAGTTTTCGTAGGCTTCCTCGGAGTAACGTCTATCGCAGACAATGACCGTAAGACAACTAGTCGAGAGTCGAGACATTTTTCTAGATGGGCTGTGACTCTGCAGATCTTTTCAGCCGCCCTTTGGCACGACTATTAAATCTTTCAATGTCTTTAACCGCCATTCTTACGAAAAAAAAACTGTTAAAGGAACACGTTTGGTTTTTGAAGAGATTACCAAACGAGAGGAAGTTTTAGAGTGACCATACAAATTACCAATTTCAGTTGCTATTCTGTAAATGAGCAACCGTGAAAGCGAAAATGAAACCAGCTTCAGGACAAACACAGAGCTGCTCTGGAAATAAACATCTTTTAACGGCACGTTTCTATACGGCCGCAAATCGGGATTTCAACTGTTTGATTATTATAGAGCCTAGACCATCCCCAGAGTTAGAGGTGCTAGCAGATATGACAGGGAATGATATTGATCGGTATGAACGCATTAGAAGGTGTAAATATAGCCTAACGGTGACAAGATTCGAGCGAAGCAAAGAAGGAGAGTAAGGCCGAAACGATGTGTGAGGCCAATGAGCGCGTCTCAGCCGAAACGGAACGAATGTATATATACTGCGGAGAGATGAAGAGAGATATTGATTTTACTCGCGACATGATACATTGTTGGAGACTGGCGGTAGTTGATTGCATGCAATCTGAGACGAAGACCACTAAACTGACGAGTTGTATTCTCTTACATTGTATAATAATAATAATAATAATAATAATAATAATAATAATATGATATAGAAGCGAACGTGTTGGGAAAGGTAGGAAGAAAAATATGTAACAAGTGCTTGTAATTAAGATTACGCACTGGTCGTTTTCCAATTGTGCCAATGTCAGTTCTGATACAATGTATTAGTTTGATGTCCCGCCAAACGGAAAGCAATCCTTAAATTACTATGCTCATGCATAGACATTTGTAGTGCTGAGTTAGCGTAGTCTGGCAAAGAGCCGAAACAAGACGATATCCAGCAAGGATAAAAGCAGGTTAACTAATAACGGCAACGCATGACTAGTTTCTTAGCCATCACATCGTAGGAGGCACACGTGTAACCCTAAATTAAACCATGAAGCACCCTGGAAGATTGATAATCAAATGAACGATCTACGAAATAAACTCGCTAGCCATGGTTCAAAATTAAGATATGTTACTCGACTTTACACAGGGCCTACCGTCGCTTTCTTCGAAAGTATTTCAACACTCACAATAACGTAGAGATGATATAAGCTTACCTTATTCTAGGACAGAGTCAGGAACTGAAATGAAAAAGAAGAAAATATAAAGACAGATTCGTGCCAGTATTCTCAAGCAATCATTTTCAGTTCCATATGTTATTCATCGGCACGCAACAATATATATATATATATATATATATATATATATATATATATATAAATAAATAAAAAAAATAATTTGTTGGAACATTATTTTTTGAATGATACTCGTAATTAAGTAGATATTCTGTTCATAATCGAACAGTATTTTATATTTATTTCTACCAGCCAGATTATTTACGATATGTTTTTTTAAGAAAATGTGTGTCATTCTTCGGCAGGAATCGAACCTCCAACCACTATACACATAGGGAATGCCACCAATTGATCGCGCGCGTCTTAGACCTCTCGACCACGTATGAACAACAGTCTAAACTAATTCAAATCAAGCCTATATAAAACAATTTATTTATCATCGTAATAATCATATCTTCTCTGAAATGTATTGCAATGTCAACAAATGTAAACACGTTACAGAAATTAAGGAAGATTAACGAAATGCTCTTTAAACAACCGACAATGTGGAATGATATTTTTGAAGATTATGACATAAATTTTTGTAACAAAAACGTATTGCAAAAGAAGTAGTCCAGTAAAAATAAATATATAATACTGTTTCATTATAAACAGAATATGTACTTAAATACGAGTATCGATCAAATATAATGTTCAAACAAATCATTTCAAATTGTCGGTTGTTTAAATACCATTTCGTTAATCTTCGTTAATTTCCCTAATATATATATATATATATATATATATATATATATATATATATATATACAAGAAGCGATGGCAATTTAACAAATTTATTTACCAAAGTTAGAAATAATTTGAAATACTAAAGTGTAAATTAATTCAATAAAATCTCCATGGGCTTCGATTTCTTCCCCTCAGACGACTTCAACTCTTCTTAACAGTCTCCTTGTTTAAGTTGCTGAATATTGCCATAAACATTCCTTAAGTTAATCTTTGATGTTACAAGTAATCTTGTTCGCATCTCCCTTAATCTGGGTGGGAGTGCAGTAAAATCAACATTCATCTTTGGTGTTACAAAAAGTTTTGTTCGTCTGTCGCTCAGTTGAATCCTACATATAATAATCAAGGATGCTGCAATCTAGAGAGAAAGATAACCAGATGTAGTAGGTGATGTGGCTTTCCTGTTTCTCAGTCACCCTCTTACCACAGGGTACTAATACCTCCTCAAGGCACGTAATTTAGTCCGTCTTAATTCTGAGAATATGGATGGAGGTATAAACTCGCTATCACTTGCTATCACCCACCAAAAGCTATTAGACGCAGCGAACTATTTCCGAAGCCACCGCACTCTTCTCAGTTTGAAACCCAATTTCTTTTTTTGTTTTTTTAAATATTTGTATTGCGGATTCAGTTGCAAATGCCAAGCAGTACAGCATGTCGTATCCAAATTTCTTGCGGAATGAATTGCGACATGCTGCTTGTTTTCTCAAAGACGGTGCGCACCTGACCCTACGACAGTGTGCCGTCAACACAAACAAAAACAAACAACGCACATGCTCGAGATTAAATTGTGCAATAACAATTTACCCATCGCACACTAAATTTAAAAAAAAAACAGTTACCACTATGCGATTTATGCATAATCCTTCAGCAATGAATTAAGTTCTTTCGGTGATTGGCGTGTGTATACACTGCTTGTATATAACACGCTAAAATTTCCCTTATCTGATTCCCTACGCTTAGGGCTTAGGGGTTAGCGACTCTGACTGACACTAAGTCAGTCGAGTTTCGATCCTGGCCAGAAGCAAGAGGATATCTTGCCACACTGATGAGCTGTGATACAGCAAAACAGGCATATATATATATATATATATATATATATATATATGTATATATATATATATATATATAATGAAGTGTTCAATAAACATTGATTAATAACTGTCACTATTTACATTTTTGGACTATTGTCCTAATCTTTGTTGCCATTTGTACGATTTTTCGGCCGTTGTACACTCCCGCCTTCTTAAGGTGCTGCCAGTTTAAAATTTGATTCGAGAAGTGAAAGTTCGAGACTGACAGCCACTATTTTATGAGCAGGTCTTTTTTCTTAAACTTAGGAGATTTTACACTGTATTATTTAATTTTTAAATTTCAAATGCACAAGCCAGTATCTTTTTAATAATTACTTTAAATTTCTACTGCCTCATGTGAAAATATATGCATGTGTATCTGTATGTATGTGTGTGTGAGAGGGACAGACAATGTGTGTGTGTGTGTGTGTGTGTGTGTGTGTGTGTGTGTGTGTGTGTGTGTGTGTAGTATATAAGAGAGAGTGAAAATAGCGTTGAATACGAATCCGTTGGAACATTAAGTATAAAAGACTGTAGTTACAAATTTTTATCATATAACCAGCGTCATTACATAAAAAAAACCTTAGCACAATCAAATGTTCGTTAACGAAACTAAATTTGATTCACATTAGCAGAACAAACACTTAATTTTTATTTCAACGACATCGTAATAGAAATTACATTTGAACTCATATCAAATTGGCACTTATTTTTAGATATCTTTATAAGATTTTCTATTAAAGATTTGCACATCACACATTGTCTCAGTATTAATTTATTTAAACATGTAATAAAATAAAACGAATGACATGATAACGCCCGTTCGTATATTAATGATCGAAAACAATTAAATCATTGCATCTTTGATTGCATGTTATAATATATATATATATATATATATATATATAGCTTTTTTAATATCACCCCATGCAAGGCTGTAAAGACACTGAAATATAAAAGGTGACTAAGTAAAAAGCGAATTGGCATGGCGAAAGAAAGCATTCCAGAAGTTGATTAAAGTATTAAGAAACAGGAAAATTTCGCTAGAAACAAAGAGTACTGGATTTCTATGTGAGGTCAGTTCTTCAACATGGCAGTGAATGCTGGACAATATCATCAAAGATGAAGGAAAAACTTGAAGCAACTGAAATGTGCTTCTACAGAAGGATGCTGCGAATATCATGGATCGAGCATGTGATCAATGAGGATGTTTTGGAAAGAATGAAAACAAAAAGAAAATTAACACTAAGCATCAGGAAAAGATAGCTGAAGTTCCTGGGACATGCAATGAGGAAGGGGGGCTTGGAGAACCTGAAAGTAACAGGCCAGATAGAGGGGAAAAGAGACAGGGAAAAGCAGCGGATAACATATTTGAAGGTCCTAATCAGGTGGATGACGAAACGAGGGTTGCATGGTGTAGCAGAAGAAGGCGTGCTAAGAGCCACCAGGGATAAAGAGACGTGGAAAGCCAGGATCGCCTACGTCCTGAAAGGACAGTGCACATAGAAGAAGAAGAAGAAGAAGAAGAAGAAGAAGAAGAAGAAGAAGAATAGAAACATTGAGGAGAGAGAAGAATAGAATAGTAATCAAGACGGTAGATAACGCTTGACATTCCATTTAACGTGTTGAAGTTTATCTGGAAAGCATGCAACCGGAAGATTGTTCCACCAACGAGAATTGCGACGAAATATACTTTTAGCATAGAATTTAGTTACATAAAACGTGAATTATTGAAACTTTTCCGACGATCACGTATTGCGTTTAAATTAACAAAATCCTACGCACCGCAGCAAAAACTTGCCATGGAATATTTTATAGAAAAAAACACAGCGAAGCTATATTGCAGCGGTGGGAAAATGACTAAATCCGAGATGCCAGATAAGATCCAATAACACTGCTGATTCTTCTTAGTATTTTATAATAAACCAAACATTCTGCGAGGGTAGAAAAAAAATTAATGTACCAGAAGCGAACGTCTGCAACACGGCTTGACTAGCAGACGGTAGTGTGCTGGGAAACAAATAACTGTAGGTAGATTCCCGGTCCTGACATTCCCGCCTTGAGAGAGATTAAACTCGTTTCCGAATCCTTGTTGAGAATTAATTACTTTCCTCTGAAACACGGGCGAGATATGTTTAGTTTCACACTACTTTATCGCTATTTTCATGGAAAATGCTCAAAGGGACTACATTCTTTGTTTCGAATCTTGGTTAAGATCCACCTTACCTTTTACCTAGTAGCAAACCACCAATTCTACTAGAAAACAGAAAATTGAAATTTCTAGGTAACATAATGAGGAAAGAGGGCTTAGAGAATGCAGCACTCAAAGAGAATATTTGGAAGCAAAATGGACAGCGTATAATGTTCGTACGCGTGTAAGATTATCATATCACAGTTGCGTCTTTGTCCGAAGAGAGCTGGGGAAAACAAACTGTGAGGTGTCCAGTCCAGATGAACAGATGATCGAGATTGCACCCCCATTGGATTAGAGTATAGGAAACGGTATTCATACCGGTGCCAGAGCAATCAACAGCTACGGATGCTTTGCAACTTTTGCCCCTGACCCAAGTGCACGAGCTCCATTTCCCTACATCTGACCCAAACTTGTGTCACACTCCGTATCAGAAAGGAGACATGCGTAAATAATCTTCTTAACGAGATTGTGTAAGTGTTTGGCAGAACAGAATTTATACCAAAAAACAAAAACATACTAACAAGTACAAACATAAGAAGTTGTGAAGTGCCATTATCTCTTACATCCTGAAAGGACACGGCATATAAAAGCGAGAATTAAACGCTTCAAATTTATCTTAACTTGAGCGGATAGTTTGTCGTACTTGTAATGAGGTAATATTTTAATCAGAGAACTGCGATCAGAAATGGAACAAATATGGATTAGAATTCTACCTGGATGATAGGATAAAGCAAAAACAGAAAAAGTTTATAGATTTGACATGTTTCTCTTTTGCTTAAATTTCATCAGAAATTAAACATGGAGGAAAAAAGAAAATGCTGGAATTTTTTTTAGGTTTGTGTTACTTTTTAAATGGGAATGTAGACTTGAGTGTAGCGTTCATGATAAATATTTTTAGTTTTTTATTGTTTTTCATTCATTAAGCAGAGCTCACCTGTACCTGTCGTTCATTTAGCGTTCATGTATATAATTCATGAGTATTATATTTATCCGAGAATTGGTTGATGATGTGCGTGCTTGTACGCCTATAGCGGATAAGTTTTATTTTGATCGTGTTTATATGTTTATTGGGTGGGGTATGTGAGTGAGTATGTTGCACCTGTTGTGGTTGTAGATAAACTAATCTTAGATTCTTTAAGTATGGGTTTTATATTATAGCATCAGCTTTTATTTAAATCCATACTTCAAGATCTAATTTTCAGAATAAATTTTTCTAATATCCTTACATATTATATTACGTCTGTTACATTGTTGGCTGATTGACTGATTGTTTCAGTTATACATTTCTACATACATTTCAAAGATAACCCCAAAACAAAATAATCAAAATTAAAGGAAGAAACAACCAGCCCCAAAACAAAACAACACCTACAAACCCCTAAAACAAATAACAACATGCACGGCACCAGCAAACTACACCCACACAAGATAAATAGGAAGTCCTGTGCTGAACCTAGCCACCAACAAACACTTCACCCTAAGTCTTTAAAAAGGTCAACAGAATTCAAATTACAGACCAACCCCACTAAAACCTAAAAAAACAAATCCAACACAAATCAACGGTCTTTTCTACTAGATAATTATCATATCAACTAAATCACCTGAAAAAGAAGCAGCCCAGATACAGGGCTAGCTTCGAAACGCGGAAAAATATTTGTATAGTGATGCTATGAATTTATAAACCATTGTCACAACTATTAGACTATATATATATATATATATATATATATATATATATATATATATATATATATAGTTATCCTTTCTGATTCACTCTATGACAGCTCATCAGTACAGTTAGACATCCGATTGCTTTTAACCCAGTATTGAAACCCGACAGAATTGACGTCAGTCGGTGATTATACCTCTGAGCTATGGGCGCTCGGAAGAAGGATGCAGAATTTTAGCGCATGATGTATCATACACTCGTGGCCAGACTGCTTTAATTCATTATGGAATGAGCGATGCCTGGATGCTAGAGTAGCTATATATATAACTGTAAGTGTATCTTTAAGCATGTCTCGATAAACCCACTGAGTATAAACGCGGAGAGGAAAAATGGAAACAAAAAAGAAAGAAAAGAATTAAGAACTTGAACATTAGTCAAAGTACTAGTCGAAGGAAAAAAACCCGAGACGAGGAACCTAACACGTAAAGCGCTCAATACAATAGCAGAGCAAATAAATAAATAGCTCCAGGTGAGCTACTTACTCATATATATATATATATATATATAAATCCAGGATAATTTACGAAATTGTCCTAACTTTTCCAAGTCGGTTTCTCTGCAATTGGTAAGTTAGTTCTTGAATGGTTGCATTTTTTCTGTTGATTTATCTGATTTTACTTCACTTTATTTAATTTTAATTTTCTTTTTTTGCCTTTTATTTTTTCTGTTTATTTTGTTACTAACCTAAGTTCCTTGCTAGATTTCGTAAATTGTTTTTGATTCTTAAGGTTTGTTTTGACTTATACTAAGTTAAAACTTAGTAAACGCATGGTTATTTTTCCATTGGAGTAGATAGTACCTAATATCGCCCGGTCTCACACTCCACCCACTCCTTCTGGACAGGAGTAGAGGTGATCGCCTTGTTTATTGTTTAGGAAGGGGTTCCCGTTTCATCTCTCTTTTTCGGTCCTGTTGTCGGTTCGGCTAGAAGCACTTTGCAGTTTCCGCCCACGTCTGTTGAGGGGCGGGGGCTCGTCAATTGTTCCCTGTTTGGAATGTGGTTTCCGGCTTTCCCTTTTCCAATCTTTTCACTCTTTTTCCTTTTTTTTGTTTTCAATTGGAGTAAATAGATTAACCTATCGCCCGGTTAACGCTCCACCCACGTCTATTGAACGGGCGAGGAGACTCATCCCTTGTTTTCTGTTTGGGATGTGGTTTTCGGTTTTCTCTTTTCCAATCTTTTCACTCTTACGTGGCCCACTGCACATCAGTGGCGTTGCCGCCTTGCCCGGGGTGATATGATTAAAAAAAATATTAGTTTCCTATTTATTTCTTTATTTTATTTATTTATTTATTTATTTATTCGGAAGAGGACCAACACAATTAACTAGTACTCTACTGAAAGGTTCTTCAAATGCTGGAATAGGTTTCAGAGGGGCGGACGGAATCTTTTGATTAGGTTTTCCAACCATCAGGCATGTGCGGCAGGAGTTACAGAAATTGACGACATCCTATCTAAGTTTCGACCAGTAAAAATTGATTTAATATTTTTTCACAGGTCTTATTTATTCCTAAATGTCCTGACATTAGAGTATCATGAGCTATGTTTAATATTTCTAGTCTGTATACTTTCGGGACAACTATTTGGTTTATTATCTTCTACTCCTCATTTAGACTGGCATCTACTGGGCGCCATTTCCTCATTAAAATGCCATCTCTCATATAAAAACATTTTTTTAAACTTTTCTTGCTTCTTCTAAAGGGAGTATTTTATTTTTTCAAAGACAAACTTCAGGATCTTTTTCTTGTTCAATGACAAGTTGATTTTTTTTTCTATTGGAGTAGATAGACTAAACTATCGCCCGGTTCACACTCCACCCACGTCTATTGAACAGGTGAAGAGGCTCATCCCTTGTTTTCTGTTTAGGATGAGTTTTCCGGATTTTCTCTTTTCCAATCTTTTCACTCTTCTTTTATTTTATTTTATTTTTTTTTCAATTGGAGTAGATAGACTAAACTATCACCCGGTTCACACTCCACCCACGACTATTGAACAGTTGAAGAGGCTCATCCTTTGTTTCCTGTTTAGGATGTGGTTTCCGGTTTTTCTCTTTTCCAATCTTTTCACTCTTACGTAGCCCCCTGCGCATCAGTGGCGTTTTCGCTTTGTGGGGTGATATGATTAAAATATATATATATATATATATATAGATAGATAGATAGATAGATAGATAGATAGATAGATAGATAAGGAGTCACTGAGAAGTAACGGGACAAACTATGTCATGGGAGCTATAGGCGAAAGACAGATAACCGGATTGTAATCTTAGCGTTTGTTCTTCACAGTGCAGACGATAGTTGTGGCAGAACAAACTGTGGCTGCGAAATAAGGTTTAAGATTGGTTCCTGTTGCCTTGGTTGGGAAACCGTCTACCGTAGAAAATAATGATTTCCTACTATGGAAAAATCTACTGCCAAGTCAGTCATGTCTTCTCCAAGACCTGATTGCTCAAACGTGTTTCACGTAAGGCACTTAACTGACTGAATGGCCAAATCGATTTTCCAATTCACATTATGTCCTCAGAAATTAAAATACAAAAATATAACTATGAATCTCATATTTCGAAAATACGATATTTCTTAAATTTCTTTGTATTTGTCAAAAAGGCAGCGTCTGACTCACTGTGGCTTTTTGTTACGATCCCACCTCGCCATACATATTCATTCGGTATCATGTAACACGTCTCACCGGAGATTGTTTTCGTATTTTCTCGTCTCATTTTAACAGTAAGCGAGTATTGATGCTAGGGAAAAAATAGCCATTAGAATAAACCACAATTTAAGTTCTTTTTTATAAACCAGTCCGTCTTCTTTATCCCAATTTTTCTATTTTTTATCATTCGTATTTACATTTTTGTTGGAAGTCGCTACTGGTCCGGGTAGATTGTTTTCGTTAAAAAAAGCAGCAGGGTATATTATACGAAACACTTTTGATCGACACTATTTACATTATTCGGACTATTGTCCTCATCTATGTTGCCATTTGTACTACGTTTTGGCCGTTGTACGTTCCGACCTTTTCCAGGTGCTAAGAATTTCGAACCGAACCTTCATTACAATCACTGGGTTATATGAACTTCATTTCTTTGCGTAGTAATGCCTCGATTGGAAGTTATGAGTTATCTTGCTCTAACGCTGCAAGTTACTACGCAAAAGAATGGAGTTCATATACCCCAGTGATTGTAATAAAGGGTTCGATTAAAAATTCATAGCAATTAAAGAAGGCTGGAGCGAATAACGGCCGAAATTTTGTACAAATGGCATTATAGATGAGAACAATAGTCTGAATAATATAAATACTCTAAATACTAACTCATCTCAGAAATATAGTCAAATACTTTTGATCGAATCAGTAAAATTAGAAGGGCCTGTTTTTGTTATGGATAATTAACAAACTAGATCAAAATTAATTTTGTAACAAAGTAGTCACACGATGTGTTAATTGTAAAGATGAAACACTGTCACTATTACTATCTTATGAGATATTTTCCATTTTATTTTTGTTGAACAGGTTATATCGCTCAAGTGTTATCTTCCCTTGAAAAATTATCATGTTTCCCGCCTATTTTCAATGCTGTAAATAACGGCCTTGCATGTAAAAATCGCCAGCATGAGTAGTCTTTTTTTACTTTTAGAAGAAAGATCGTTCCTCACAGAGTGACACATAAGAAGTCGATATTAAATAAACAATCAACATATTTACGTGGTCTGATTAAAAATGTACTGAACTAGTGGCATCACCATAAAACTACAACACATATCAATTCTGCATTTAATTACCTTCGAAATAGTCCTCTTCTGAAACCAAACATTTTATGCAGTGTCGTTTCATTTGAGAGTAACATTCCTGAAACTACTTCGTTGGGATAATGAAATGCTGCCGTATTTCATTCTTTTTCATTTTATCGTCGTTTTAAAATCATGTCCGATTCAAGTGTGATTTCATTTTTAGAAAACAGAAAAGGCGAAAAAGAAGACATTTGGACGTTAAGGTGGTTGTTGGAATTAGGAATATTCTTCACCAAAAACTATTGCACAAGTCATAGCTATTGTTAGAAACTGCGGTGTTGTGAGATGATCATACACTACACATATTTACCTGGGCTTTTTGCCGGTAAAGAGCATCATCTCTCAGTTGCGTCTGTCCTTCAGAGGGCAGCTTCATTCTATTACTGTCCGAAGACAGACATGCATCTTAGAAAAATTATACTGAGAGGTACCCGATCATAGGGACAGTGTCCTGAAACGGTACTAATCCATTGCAACTAAGGAGTGGATCAGTGGTCGCCACCGAGGCCAGCGCGACTGGCTGTTGTGAAGAAATTACAATTTTTGTCCATTGCACATGGGCACGCATTCAGCCCCCGCCCCCGTAAAACCTTAACCTTGTGTCACATCTACGTTTAGTAGGAAGAAGTTAAAGAAAATATCCATACTACACATTTTTTGCAAAGCACAGAAATTACCGAGAACGGCATAAACTTGTGCTTGTGCTTAAGCGACAAAGGTCAAGATTAATCTTGCCAAGTGACTTCACTCTGCGTATGTTAGCTCCGTTATCGTTGTATCGCCGAGATGGATACGACACACAGAGAAAATGTGCTGCGGTGTTATTCAGCACAATATCTGGTGTTAAACGGTTATACACAAAATAGCACAATAGTTACAATAACAGGCAAAACAGAACTTACAACACAGAGAGGAGGGGTTTAGGTTACAATAGTCGCTGATGTAATTAGTACAAATATTACTCGAACCTAAGTCGAATTTTACGCCTCGAAGTTTCTATTCTTCATTAAATAGATCATTTCAGAACATGAAAGAGTGCTGTAGGTGTGTCAGTCACTCTACAACAGTTACCACAGAAACAGCCTCGGCACTTTTTAGATTAGGTCTCATATTAGCTGATGAATTTCCTAGATTGTTTTTTCTATATTTTTATATTTAATAAGAGCAACAAAAATTATGAGTGTTTTTAATACTAAATTTAACCCGTTCCATTTCTTGAGAACATTGAATCAAATACTTCATGTTTATCAAGGTATTGTTACCAGCTCTTATACAGTCATTAAGGCTAAGTATCGTGGATCATGGTCAATACCTAAAATGGAAGACGATTGGAAATATCAATTGCTTTATGATTGGGAAAAATAGGAATCCACTGGTGCTAAACAGAAGTTTTAAAAAATCCTTGATAATTGCTGATAAAATATCAGAAACTCCTCAGATATGTAGAATATTCGGACAGTTTTTACACCATCTATATCCAGAAAAGAAAGCAAATATCCTCACACTAGAGAAATAGAATAAAACTTAATCGCAGTATCTAATAAATTGTCGTTAATGAAACTTGTATAAAAAATAGGATTAAGGCCCAAATATACTCATCATTATGTATCAAAAATCTATATCTATAAATGTGACATGGGTGGACATTGTGTAAGTATTTTTTGTTTGATAGATTTGACTTAGTGTCTGCATTTTGCGATCTAGCTCGACGGGAGTTGCGCTCCGATGTAGATTAAAATTTTAGAACGTTAACGACACCTGGAAATTTTTCAGAAAGCCTAAAATTAGGGGAAGAAAAATATATATTATAGCCCGACAAAGTCAGGGATCAGTTTATGTATTGATTATAATATGGACTCGATCACCCCACTTTATATTATCTATATATATGCTGCAAATTCAAGAGACATTCTACATTGTTATCTATATCTATAAAAGTGATGAGGGTCGACGTTGTGTAAGTATTTGCTATGTAAATTAATCATATGTTTTTGATGCTTATTATTCCTTAAACTACCCAAATGAAACCGGGCTAAACTGCTAGTATTTTATAAAATCTAATTTTTGAAATGGGTGAGGTTCTTCAAACTAAAGCTATTAGAAAAGTTTATATAAACATATGTCTGCAGATTCTTCGTTTCTGAGCATCATCTCTCAGTTGCGCCAATCCTTCAGAGGGCGGCTCCATTCTATTACTGTCCGAAGACAGACATGCATCTGAGAAATATCATACTGAGAGTTGCCCGATCATAGGGACAGTGTATCACTCCATTGCACCTAAGGAGTGGATTCCTGGTCGCCACCGGGGCCAGCGCGACTGGCTGTTGCGGGGAAATGACAATTTTTGTCCATTGCACATGTGCACGCATTCAGATGTAAATTCATCATATGTTTTTGATTCGCATTATTCCTTAAACTACCCGAATAAAACCGGGCTAAACTACTAGTATTTTATAAAATCTATTTTTGACATGGGGAAGGTTCTTCAAACCAAAGCTATTAGAAAAGTCTATATGATTCTCCCGAAGAGTAATACACGACGCCTCCTCGGACTTACCCTGTCCTCAGACCTCAAATGGAACCACTGTATTGAATCCATAGCAAAATCTACTGCTAAGAAGGTTGGGTCACTATGTCGATCCAGGATGTTTTTTCCACCTGAATCCATCCTGCATATATACAAGTCAATCATCCGTCCGTGCATGGAGTACTGCTGCCATTTATGGTCAGGTGCCCCTGCCGTTCTCCTCAGTGTTCTTGACAGGCTCCAAAGGAGAGTCTATAATGTGATAGGTACTGATCTGGCGGCTCGACTGCAGCCAATTCCCCATCGTCGAAATGTGGCCTCCCTTTGTCTGTTCTATAAATACTTTCATGACTTCTGCTCAGACGAACTTAAGTCACTGATGCCTCCTCAACAGGTGTTTACTCGTGCAACCAGACTGGCAACTGGGTCCCACCCATTCACAGTCAGGTTAGCCAAATGCAGGCGACAATTGTACTCCTGCAGCTTCTTCTCTCGCACTTCCCAACTGTGGAACTTGCTCCCGTATTCTTGCTTTCCTGACGGCTACAACCTCCAGAAATTTAAATGCAAAGTCAAAACTCATCTACTAACCACTGGACTCTAGCTCTCTCCCCACCCCCGTATATCCTTCCCTTTCTCTCCACCTATGTATCTGTCATCGAATTTCTATTGTTCCTTTCTAACTAGTTTGTACTCCTCACTCTTTTCTAATTAATCTTTTTACATTTATGTAGCCCCCTGCACATCAGTGGCGTTTCCGCCTTGCTCGGGGTGAAATGATTAAAAAAAACACACACACACAATTAATAAATGAAAAGATTTCAGCTCAGATTTATAATTTATACCGACCTTAAGCAACGCTAGTACGTAAAACAAAAATTCAAATCGAAAAACGGTGAGTTTATAATATCCACCTGATGACTGTGTAATGGATGAAACTCTGAGTCGTACCGTAAACATAGGATAATATGTAGATTATTTATATATACTTTATATCTCTGTTTTATTACATTAAGCACTGTTCTATTAACATCAGATAAATGTTTATATATCGGTGTTTACCTGTGTGTATATGCATATGTATACTTATTTGCATACATCCATACACACACACACATACATACATACATACATATATATATATATATATATATATATATATATATATGGTGTGTGTATGTGCATTTCAGTGCGTGATCTTTTGTGTATATCTTCTTAATCAGCTGTGCAATAATACAAATCTATCTATTTATCATACTCTGTCGACTTCTTTAATTAACGGAGAAATTCAATAAACTTCACTCAAGACACGTTCAGCTCAGGAAATCAAATCCAGGCAGAATGTTAGATAGTGAAGGCTTTTAAATTCCTTTAATAACCACCTGCCAGTCCGTAAGTAGCTGAGGACAATGAGAAATTTCCTGGAATTATTTGCTTAAGAACTTTCGATTTACATAAATCGATAGGCATAGTTTCGGCAAATAAAATTTGAAAACTTTCGAAACGGCTGTAACTCAATTGTTTTCTGATTTACGGTACACTGTAGACCGAAACTGATATCTCATTATGGCTTTGTGTTAGCGAATACAGAGTGTTTTCTAAATTATGGAATGCCTCAAAAGTTTATTTATTCGTAAAGAAACTCTTCAACTTCATAAGCATTCATTACTTAAAAAAATTAAAGAAATATACACCCAGTATTTACATTATTCGGATTATTGTTCTTATTTTTGTTGCCATTTGTACGACGTTTCAGCCGTTGTACGCTCCGGTTTTCTTCAGGTAATTAAGGACGCATGGCCCAGTGAATAGAGATGTTGGTTAGTTCCTAACTTCACTCTTAGAGTTGAGAGTTCAATAATATTCCAGAGCAGTGGTGAGCAAGTAACTTGCAGATTTAGATGGAGATAACTCATGATTTCCAATCGAGGCTTTACGCAAGGAATGAAGATGATATACCCCAGTGATTGTAATAAAGGGTTCGGTTTGAAATTGTTACCACCGGAAGAAGGCCAGAGCATAAAACGGCCGAAATTTCGTACAAATGGCAACAAAGACAAGGACAATAGTCCAAATAATGTAAATACTGTAAATACTATCTCATCTCAGAAATATAGACAAATACTAAAAATACAACCATTTGTAGAAAAGTTAGCAAAATTCAGTTACTTTTCGAATTTCATACTCCTCGGCATTTATTCAACAATGAACTCCTACTGAACCAAATGCCCATTCCGATCTCAAATAGACTGCTTATATTTGTGCTATCGAAAGAAAATACTTGGTTCCTTGTTTCGGTCAAGAAAACACCTTAACACTTGCTGTCGTACTTATGACGGTATTCACCATGGCCGGGTAGAACCACGTTTCTTCCGTCGACGTTTTATAGGAATCTTTAGCTCCACAAGCTGTCCCCAACCGCATGAAATGTGAATTTCTTTCACCAGTAGGTTGTCAATTCTTACTGCAGTAGATTGGTTGCCAACCAAAGATATGAAACGCAATCTGTATTTATCGATAGATGGGTAGAGATTATACGTATTTTATTTTTCCCAATTTTATTAGTACACATGTGAATGTAATTAATTAGATTGGAATTCGAAGTCGGCTCTCCGATTCCTCTATCTAAATCGCTATTCATGACCCGCTGTCATGTGGTATCTTTGCAAGTTTTAGTCCAGACAAAACATTGTGTTTTGCTGTCATATTTGGGCTGGTGCTGCCAAGTACTCATCGGCTATCCTCGATGAAGTTTAAAAGTGATTACGTGGTCTTGTAGTTGATTAATTATTATCTGAACTGCCATCTTTAACCCACAGAAAAATCATAGCTGGATTTATCAATAGTGTATCGTTTTTACTATGGCAGATGTTCGGATGATATATATATATATATATATCAACTTTAAAACAGGAAATAACATATTACATTGCATTTGACTACATGGTTTTGTTGTCATTTTGCGCTATCCCGCGGTGTGACGTCATAAAACCGCATCGCAAACTTAAGAACTGCGTTTATTATTTTTGGTAACTATTGCCGTTGCCAAGCGGAGTTTTATGACAACAGAAAATAAAATCGTCGGTGATGGTGGATTTTATAATATTTCAGTTTAAATAACATCTCTGAAGATGGCTCATGTGAGCCGAAATCTTAGAAGAAAACCGATAAATAATTATCCAAATGTTGGAGAATTTTTGTCTGTATTTTAGACTGAAATTAAAGCAAAAATACGACGTTTAGAACGGCTCATGATTAAACATAATAGACATTCATTTTCTCTTATATTTAAGAGAATATGTTTAGAAAATTACTTGGTGCCTCGATATACTAAATATATATATATATATATATATATGCATGTTTCATTAAATAATATAGACAAGTTTTGTCCATTTATTTTGTGTAAATTCTTTACGTATCGTCTGATAAGCTTAATAACATTATCAATAAAAGAAGAAAGAAAATCACAATATGGATACATATTTTATCATCCTATCTAAGCTTTCGACTTACATCAAAGATACCAATAACCTTACAGTATATTAAACAATTCACGGACAAACAACAAAGATAATCCGTCTTAGTTTACATGGAAAATTTCCAAGCAACGACAAACTCGTGCATACAAGACGCTGGAAGCGAAAACCGCACCACTGCTCATGACGTCACACATGACCACGTGAGAGTGACAACGAGAAGTATTATTGAGATGTTCACATTTGCAAACTATTCACATTATCTTCCTGTTCTCTTTTAAAAGAAGTGTCACTCAGACAATTTCTTCAACAGATGTTTTGTGGAAGAGACTCCAGAGAGATTGCTTCAATGCCAACTACAATTTTAGTCTCTTTACGGTCGGGTTGAACTGATAACTGTCCTGCTCATCTGTATAATCTGCATTTCTTAAATCTTCCTTTTTCATCTCTTCAAACACTTTCACTTTGTAACGCTCTACCATGCGCATTTTTTTTTCATGTTCCCGGTAGTAAACCATCCATATTCCCATTGTGTTTCTTTGATAGTTAGTTAATTTGTAGAACAGCCACCCAGAAGAACGTCAACTTAACAATTAAAATCTTACTTTCTTTAAGTCTAGTTCTATCACCATATCAATCCTGCACATGCTTATAATATACACGAGTGTATCCCTCCTGTCAAAATATGACAGGAGGGATACACACACACACACACACACACACACACACACACACACTAACGGCCATAATTATTAGGCAACCGCAGTGTTTAAAAAAATGATACATTTCATAGTACTTTTTAGAATTTGTTGCCAAGTAAATAATGGTAAGTGAAAGTAGAATGGTTCTTTTGTTATTACTGCACAATAACATGTTCATTAAATGAATTTATAAATATTTAATAATTACCTATATTGCGGTTTCATCGATGGAAGAATGAAGACAATTTAGGGCGATTCGGACGAGTTCATTTCTTGCAAAGTAATAATAACAAAAGAGCCATTCTATTTTCATTTTGCAATAAATATTTGAAATAATATAAAATACATTATTTCTTTAAAAAACTGGGGTGGCCTAATAATTATGGCCTGTAGTACACACACACACACACACACACACACACACACATATATATATATATATATATATATATATAGAGAGAGAGAGAGAGAGAGAGAGATATTTATACAAGTAAATGCACATCGGGCTTTATTATGATAGAGAGGAATTTTAAATTCCCCATTTCCATGCTACCGTAAAACAACCTCACTTGATAACGTTCTACCTTAATTGGTCATTGAGTTTAGTTTGTTTGTTTTGTTTGTTTCTCCGAATGGCTCATTTAATGCCGAAGTTAAATTTTCATGGGAGGTTTAAAGTAATAATCATAGATTATTCTACTTTCACAGTTGAATAAATGGTAGGTGATACTCAGCTTTTGTACATATGCACTGAATCAATAGTCATATTATGAAATACAGTTTGATTTCTTTAAGAAATTTAGCATATTATATTGATTAATGCCATTAAATATTAGTTTATGTTTGCTGTTTGTTTGATTTTGTTTAGTGACATATCAACCTCTATGGATTATTTAATGTCGAAATCTAAATAATTTGAACACAATTTTATGATTTTAATTAAATATATTTTGAACGTAATCACATGCATTAAACAACAGATTAAATGTATAAAATAGAACATCTCATTATAAATATTTTTTTCTAATCGCTTCACACCACGCAAGGCATTCCACTGCCACTATTGCGCAGAGGCTTATATAGGGGAAGGTGATGAGAAAGAGTGGTTAGATATAGGAAATGTCAGAAGGAGGGTGATAGACGAGTATGGATGCAGATGGGAAGAGTGTTTGAGAGAATGGATGCCAGTTAGTGTGTTAGGAGGTATCTATTTGTCTTACATTTAAACTCCTGGAGATTGTAGCTGTCGGGAAAGGTAGTATGTGGAAGGGAATTCCAAAGGCGGGAAGTGCGAGAAAAGAAGCTGTTGGAGTACAAATTACGGTAACATCTTATCTGTTTCACTGTAAAAGGGTGGGACCTAGTTGCTAATCTAGGATCTCGTGCAAATTCGTAATAGGTGGCACCAGTGATCTAAGTTCATCGGAGCAGAAGCCGTGAAAGTATTTATAGAAGAGGTACAGGGAAGCCACGTCACGCCGGTGAGAGAGTTACTGCAATGTCTGCCAAGTCGGTATCGATCACATTACAGATTCTTCATTGTATTTTGTCAAGAACTCCGAGGAGAATGTGTGGTAATTTTACTATAAAAATGCATTTTTTTAAATTTCATGGTGTTTTGCTTTTGTTTAAGAGTTGGCCATTGATCCATTGCTGGGGCCATAACAACTACTACCTCCCAGGTTCAGAGTGGACCTGAGAACAACAGTAATTAAAAAGCGATTTCACGCTCATTTAATTCTCCCAGGCAGAAGGCTTGCTGCTAGACGTAGTTTAATGTCATACCCAAAACTATATTAGGTTTTGTATTGGAGAAACTATCAATAAATAAATTAATAAATAAATATTGCACTTTATCACGTTTTAATATTTTAAATTTTCGGAAACATTTTTTTCTGGATTAATTGTATCTCTTTTTCTTAACTCGGGGCTAATGTGTTCCTAATTTTGGGATTTTTACGATTCTTAATCTTCATAGATATTACATCGTCAAAAGTAAATGCTTATTTCTTGTGTAAACGAATTCAAAATATGATTCGGAATCTTAAGAAAATAATACAAGAAAAATGGATAACTATATTTTGTGAGAAGTTATTGATACATAATTTAAATAGTACTTTATAATCATTTCACTCTAAGCAAAGCATGACAGTCACTAGTGTACAGGGGGTAACAATGAGAGAAAAAAACAAGGTAAAAGAGATGTCGAATGATAAGAGAAGAATGGGAATCAAATAGATGAAAAATAACAATTGACGATGCATTTAAACTTTTGGCTACTGTAGCTATGAGAGAAGCAAGCAAACTGTATGGAATTCCACAAATTGAAAGTGAGAGAAAAGAAACATTAGAATAGAAGAGGTGGTTATATTTATATATTTCGACGGTAAAAGGGTGAGACCTAGACGCCAATCTAGTAACACGAATATATACATGTGGACAGTGAAGCAGAGATAAAAGCTCGTCAGAGCAGTTGCCATGAAAATAATTGTAGAAACGACAGAGTGAAGCTACATCATGTCGATGATAATATGGCTAATGACGAGTTGCTAAATCAGGATCGATTATATTAAAAATCCATTTTTTAGATTTTGTCAAGAACCTCAATATGAATAGCAGGAGCACTCGACTAGATATGGTAAACTGTATTTAATGTATTCATAAATGTGCAAAATGGATTCTGACGAGAAAAACTTCTTGGCCAGACACAGTGACCCAACATTTCTAGCAATAGATGCAGCTATGGGTTCGATGTAGTTATTCCTTTTCAGATCATTTGAGAAAGTAAGGTCAAGGAGGCGAAGTAGATAGGTAAGTTTATCTATTTTGGTTAAAGGTGAGCAGCTTCCTATTAAAGTCACTCAATTTTACGAGTTCTTTTTTACCACATTTAATCACAGATTGTAGTTCCTTTTGAAACGCAGCAGTCAGATTTACTTTGCCAGCCTTGGCAGGTTTGTTATAGAGACATTTTTTTTAATCATCTCACCCCAAGCAAGGCATTCCACTGCCACTATTGCGCATGGGGCTACATAGGGGAAGGTAAAGAGAAGTAGTGGTTAGACATAGGGAATGTCAGGAGGAAGGTGACAGATGAGTAAGGATACCGAGGATGAGGGTTGGGCAGATGGGAAGAGTGTTTGATAGATTGGGAGCAGGTTAGTATATTAGGATGTGTCTATTGACCTTACATTTAAACTCCTGGAGATTGTAGCCGTCGGGGAAGCAATCATTTGGAAGAGAATTCCACAGTCGGGAAGTGAAATAAATGAATAAATGGTGATGTCATCTGCATAATGCTTACTTGAGAACGAGTTACATCTGGAAGATCATTGATAAAGGTTAGAAAAAGCGTAGAACTTAGGATATAGCTTTAAAGGTGGCCCTCGATCATATGAAAGGCTCTTGACATTTTTCCGTTTAAAACAACCTTCATTTCACGATTTGGAAAGAACGATTGGATTAAATCAAACAGTCATCCAGACATAACATAGCTTTGGGGATTACACAAATGGTTAGTATGCCCAAATCTGTCTTTCGAGAAATATTAAAAACAACAGCTAGTGTAATATAACAATCTAGGCCCACCCAAGGAAGTGAGGAAGCGGGGGCGTTTTCCGGTCATTGAAAGGAGCGGATGTTTGTTTGACCTTATTTCCGGCAGTAGCGGAAATGGCTACAAGAGGCAAACAGAACAGGTGTCTCTGAGAATTACGTGGGCATGCGTAGGCGAGGCAAAAATCGGAAGTGCCGGTTGGGAGATAAAAAGACCTCGGAGCAGACGAAGACAGAGGCAGACGAAGACAGAGGCAGACGAGAGAGCCAGACCAGACCAGAGGAGCAACAGATAGCGACGACCCCCCCGTCAACCCTTAGAAGAGCGCTCTCTCACTCTGTCCTTGTGCCACACGGTCAATCGTCATTAATAAAAATACAACTTATATTTTTTATATACACGCCGTGTTTTGTGTTTGTCGATATATAACAAACATCATTTGGTGCCTACGTGACTTGCTGTTTTGAAAACAACAAAACAGATTGATACGAACATTATTGGGTTTACCACGGCAGTGATTGGAAAAACTACCAGATAGAAAGAAAAAAAAGAAGACGAAAATATAGCAGCCGTATGACTAGACAACGAAAGGTAAGTGACACTTTGATTTAATAGTGTGTGTGTTTCTGCTCGTGTTTATAGAAGGTCTGGTTGAAAAAAAATGGGACAGCATACTGTTGCCGATCTAAACTAGAGTTGAAAAATGGATTGTTCAGTAGAACGGACAGGGTACGGGTTACATGTAGAGAGAGAAACAGAGTCGGCCGGTGAGAGACAGGTTACATGTAGAGAGTAACAGAGAACGCCGGTGAAGTAGAGAGAGATTATGCCTAGCGCTTAGGTTTGGGGTTGACGGGGGGGGGGGGGGCTGTTAAAGTTGGAGTAGAGTGTAGTGTAAAGGAGATATTTACCTATCTGTAAGTACAAAACATCGGAGTTAATGATTTATTTTCGTTGTTAATATTTTACCATATATGTGAAGTGAGTTTACTGGTGTGTTGCTTGATTAATCTTACTTCTTAAGTGAAATGTAAGATCATGTAGAGGAAGTTTCTTCTACTCTTTAAAGTGGATAATTGGATTAACTCGGTGATAATGTTTTCGTTGGGTTGTGCAGTGTTAGGTTTTTTTGGCTGTACATTACAAAATGATTTACATTTCTATGTGTGTGAATTATGCTTTTGTGCAGATTCCCATCAATTCAACATCCACTGTGAATTTTCATTTATGTGACTTGTGAAATATCTTTTGAAGATATATTAATTTCTGAAAACTAGTAAATATGGAGAGATTTAGTGAAGGATATGAGGAACTCCCGAAGAAGTTGACGATAGGAGTCATTGCTGGCGTGGTCGGCGTAATAATAATCCTGGGAATAATAGCCAGGAAGCGGATTTTTAAGTGGGAAAGAAGCAACAGTGCTTCGGAAAAGGAAATTGAGTTATCCTTTGTGAATAGTACTCCGGGGTCAACGGGTGTTCAATACTGCGTTAAACAGAGAGATGTCGACAAAGCAGATATGCTTGGTTTCGAATCCAGAGGAAGTAGTTCAGGGAATAGAAAACATTGTACAAACTAAGGAACTACGAGTCACGGGTCCATTTTTTTTTAATAATATAGATGAAACCTCTAATCCTCCACAAGTAAATTGCATGCGGATTAACGTTGGAATTAGGGTAATTTTCTTCATTTTCTATTGAACATTTCTCGGTCAGACTATGAATGTTATGTACGGCAGATAATGGCCATTTTTTCTGTGTTCAAACATAGTATGTTTGAAATTAAATTAAACTAAATGAGGTTACGTGGTAACAATAAACTCAGGCAGAGACACGCATGGTGTTGGTCAAAGGTCATTTACTCGATGTTAGTTTGGAAACTGGGTTATGCATCGAGGGGTCTACGCCTATGGACAGAGTCGAGAAAGAAAATGAACATTTTTAAGAACTTTGCCCAATTCTGTGAAAATGGATATTAAAAAAAAAAAAAAAAAGAAAAAAAAGGAGGAAAAAAGAAAAAAAAAGAACAATGAAACATCGAGCTGGTAGAACAATTTTCAAGATGGACACGAACATTATGGGGTTGCCGATGTAGGCTCCCCTATATATTTTTTTTGTTGTTTTTTTTTTATTTCGGCATGCACATGTTTGTTGTTTTGTTTGTTTCGACACATGTTTTATACAATTGTAGGGCTTGTGTGGCATGGGGAGGAGAGTGAGGATGTTGCACTTAAAATGTTCTTAGGTGAACATTTTGGAAAATGGGTGGGCGAGGAATGTAATATAACAATCTAGGCCCACCCGAGGAAGTGAGGAAGCGGGGGCGTTTTCCGGTCATTGAAAGGAGCGGATGTTTGTTTGACCTTATTTCCGGCAGTAGCGGAAATGGCTACAAGAGGCAAACAGAACAGGTGTCTCTGAGAATTACGTGGGCGTGCGTAGGCGAGGCAAAAAATCGGAAGTGCCGGTTGGGAGATAAAAAGACCTCGGAGCACGGATTTCACGAGCAGACGAAGACAGAGGCAGACGAAGACAGAGGCAGACGAGAGAGCCAGACCAGACCAGAGGAGCAACAGATAGCGACGACCCCCCCGTCAACCCTTAGAAGAGCGCTCTCTCACTCTGTCATTGTGCCACACGGTCCATCGTCATTTAATAAAAATACAACTTATATTTTTTATATACACGCCGTGTTTTGTGTTCGTCGATATAACTGGAACCAGCATTCACTATATAACACTAGAGCTTCGCCGTTCTTATCAAGAAACTGCTTAATATTTTAAGTGATGGTCGTTAACATATCAGCGGTAAAATTAGCCAAGTGGAAGCCATACTGTTTGTCAGAGAGATGTGAAATGTTTAACTATTTCAGTATTGATAATAGCCTCGAATACCTTACCAAAAGAGGAAAAAGTTAATAGGGCGATAATTAGAGGGATCAGAGTGTTCCACAGAGTTCTTAAAAGCAAAAACTGCAGAGAATAACATCCAACTAGCAGAAAAGCAGGAAATAGTGAAGCAATAATTATAGAGTTTGGAAAAGGCTGGAAACAGCTCAGGAACACATCTTTAAGAAGCTAACTAGAATTACACCACCTCTGCTTGCCTTATGGGAGTCAAGCTTAAAATTTATCTTAGAGGCCAGAGATTGGGTTGTATATATATATATATATATATATATATATATATATATATATATATATTACTCAGTTGAGCCTCAGTTCTAGGTGATATATTGGGTGTGGGTACTTCAGATGCGTCAATTGTCGAGTTGGTCGAGAATTTTCGAGCAAAGCACTCGACTTTGAGGACTTCGAATTTATTGAATAGTGGAGAGGTCAAGTGTTTTTTGTTGCTCAGCAAAATCATGAAGTGTCGTCAGTAATCTTCGGAGCCAAACATGAGAGATGCTCAACACCTTTTAATTCTATGAAGAAACAAGAGCTTAGCTTCATTTAGAACACTCTTACATTCATTACGAGCAGGAAAAAAGGCCCCTATTGTGATCAGGTGTGTGACTCCGGTATAACTGAAATTTCTGTGGGCAATGTCAGCCGAGCAAGCAGGAAAGAACCAAGGAGATGAACGAAGTTTAAGTCAAAATTTTGTAGCTGGGATGAAAACATCAATACCACCGTTCACCCATGAGGAGACTTCAGATGCACAGTTTTAAACAGGTAGACTAATGCCTTTGTTCCATGGTGCATCGCAAAAGAAATCACAGAACGAGGCCTAGTCTTCTCGTTGATAGCAGTAAGATATACTACTAATAGAAGGGCCCTGGATGAAGGAGGAGTAGACAGAGACACTTACAGACACCACGGCAGAATCAGAGTTACTAAAAGGACAGAGCTGTATAACATGGCAAGAGTCAGGGATAAAAGTAAGGAAGAGGTCTAGTTGAGAAGCGTGTTTATTTTTGTTAGTAAGCAAACGCCTGGGGAGCTCCACCACTTGCGTCCGACACCGATCGATTGGGAAGTACAGCGTTTAGACTCACTGTTAGTGATCTTCAGCAAGATCAGTGACAGATTTTTTCAGCCACTTGAAATTATACTATATAATTTTGGACAATACGAAATAAGATCCCTGAAATATACCCATTTACAAATAATGCATTTTTACTGTACGATCTTATTTTAAAACCGTCAGTTTAGTGCCATAAGTGATACACGTATCGCTCGGGCGATCATGTCTCTAAAGAGACATGACTGACTGGGCAGAAGATTATCCAGCAGTAGGTTGCCATTGCTTTCTTGCTTTTAAAACTGTACAATTAAAATTGATCATTGTTGATAAAGAAGATATAAAAGTAAGATCAGATTGAATAAGAAAAAAGTGTTAGGTTTAATGACATTTTTGTGTGTGAACGTTCGTTTAAAGTTATTCTATTAATGATTTTATCTTCTTTTTATTCTAAAAATGATCTAAAAATAAAATAATAAATAATAATAATATTTCGAATGATGACCTATTTGTTCATTCGTAAATACAAAATTATCAGAGATAAAAAAAAGAAAACAAATTTAAGAGACCGAAATTCGTTTCTAAGTATAAATGCTATGAACATGTGAGAAACGTGAAAAGAAACTTATTCATGTGTTGAACTGTTTTGTAATATATGAACAATAAGTCTGTGAAAACTGGACAAATTTCCTCACTGAAAGATTTGAAGCGAAAGAGATGTGAATCCGTCAACGAATGTTACCGTTGACAGAACATGTGAGTAACGGTAAGATTTTAGAAAGAATAGAAATTGGTTGTTGCGCGGAACTGTTACGTAATGTGTAAACGGTGAGACAGTGAAATCTGGACAATTTCCTCACTGATGAAAAGAAGTCTTGAACACACAAAAATGTGTTGCTACTATCTAATATGCATATTAAATCTTATAATAGAACATGTTAGTAACAAAATCATTTTAAGGTGGATAGGAACTGATTCGTAAGACGAACAGTCATGTAATTTCTAATCGATAAGACAGTGAATGCTGGCCACTTTCATCACAGAGGAAAAGGTGACTTGAAGCGAAAGGCATTGGCATCTATTAACAAATGCAGAGGATATCTTGGACAGAACATGTAATTAGAAAATTTCAAACGAGTATAAGAACTGATTCGATTGTTGAACCTACAAAGGAATATCTAATTTATAAAATAGCGAATGCGGAACGATTCCTTTACAAATGAAAACAGCCGGAGCAATAATGATGTGTTCCTACCGACACATAATCAGAATACCTTTGGTATTTGACTAACGAGGAAGTTTTAATTTGAACTGGAATTGAAAAAGGGCTAAAAAGTTATATAATATCTGATCTTCTATATGGCAATGAATTCTGATACATTTTTGTGAATTCCGCAGATGGGCGTTGTTTGTTTCTTTTATTTTCTCGGTTGGACAGTATAGTAGGGTCTGTTGGGCAACGTCTTTAAGGAAAAATGACAATTTAAAACTTCTCAAAATAATAGTTGACTACAAACAAGATACATTCATTGAACTTTAAAAACACATAAACCAAGCTTCCCTTCCTGTCCTATCATATCTCACATGCTGACTCCTGTTTATCTACTAACCAAAATCATTAACCAGCTTACACCATTCATACCTATTAGGCATCAGATTAATCCACGAATTAATCCAAATCTTAAAAACACTAAAACACAATAATTAGGCCATAGATTTTCATGATGTCGAAAATTGTCGAAAATTTATTTAACAATGTATCTGCAAATATGTCTATGCTTAGGCTATTGCACGTGAGTAAACATGATATTTTAGGATAAGTGATATTAAAAAACCAAAGGATTTAGCTAGAAACGAAGAGTGTATTGGATTGTTTTGTGATGTCTGTTCTTCACTATGACAATGAATGCTAGACAATCTCCACAAAGATGATGGAGAGCATTGAAGCAAACAAACAGTAATTTTGGACAAAGATACTTAGGATAATATGAAACAAATATGTAAAAAACTTTGAGGTTTTGTAAAGAATGGAAACGAAAAGGTAATTAATATTAACATCAAGAAAATACACTTGAAGTTCCCGGGATATATAATGAGGAAGGAGAGCTTGGAGAGTTTGATACTCCCAGATAGAGATAAAGAGATATGGAGGAAAACAATGTGTAGCATGCTTGATGGGCTTGAGCAAATAGATGAAAGAACTAGGTTTGGGAGAGTGAACAGGAGAAAACATGTTAAGAGCTACTAAGGATAGGGTTATGTAGAAGGCCATGATCACCAACGTCCTAAAGGGAAACGGCACATAAAAAAAGAAACTTATAATTCCAGTTAGAAAAGAACTGTTGAAATTTCTGGGAAACATAAGGGGAAAATAACTTAATATTCAGGGAACGATTTTATGTGAACTCTAAATATAATTGTAATATTAGCCTTTTTTTTCTACGGAAACCATCGACATCATTTGATCGATCAGACAGTGGCACTGTCGTTCGAAATAATATTAAAAAAAATAAGCGAACAATATTTTCTTAATATATATTTTTAGGAAGAGAGGTTTATCAATTCATGTAGCTAATCATTGCTCTTAATAGTATTCATGTGATTCCTATCTTAACTGTTGGTTTGAAATAGTTTAAAACGTCTGTATTTTTATTGCGTCAGTTTATTTTTTAGTTACTTGTGATAAGAGTGCTGGATTGCTATGTGATGTCAGTCCTTCAATACAACAGTGAATGCTGGACAAGATCACCAAAAATGAGGACAAAAGACTCGGAATTGTGGTTCTACAGAGGGATGCTGCGGATATCGTGGACTGAGCATGCAAGCAACGTTGAGGTGTTGGAAAGAATAGCAACAAAAAGAAAATTAATACTGAGCATCTGGAAGTTCCTGGGACATGCAATAAGGAAGGTGAACTTGGAGAACCTGATACTGACAGGCCAGATAGAAGGAAAAAGAGACAGAGAAAGGCAGCGGATAACATATTTGCAGGGCCTGATCAGGTGGATGACGGAGCAGGGGTTGCGAGGTGTAACAGGAGCAAGCATACTAAGAGCCACAAGGGATAGGGAGAGGTGGAGAACCATGATCACCTACGTCCTGAAAGCACAGCGCACATAGAAGAAGAAGCTATCCATTATAGTTGTTGCTTTTGAAAGTCCTAGTCATTAAAGAGTGTATAAAATATTTCGTATGCTTGTGAATAATACATTAGAACAGAGAATAAGGGTACCTAAGCGCTAGTAAAATTTTCTTGCCAGAACAATTACGACTGAGTAGTAAAATCGACCTGTACTGGGTGTCTCATTCTTTAGGCCTTGTGTCACATTTTACGCTTAGAAATTCCTCTAATATATACCTCTTAGAAGTAACACCCGTATAATAGTAAGACCTTAGACGCAACTGTGTCTTCATCTAGCTAATGTATTAACATTATGTGGATGATGATTCTTGAAGGTACTTCTTCCGTACCCTGAATTTGATATATTTATTTTCGGTCCAATCGAGCTCTTTGAAACCGTTTAACAAATCACGTCTACTTTTTCTTTGTTACTATTGTTCATCATATACTTAGATTTCAAGTGATGCAATTTCTGTTATACCTTTCAGTTTTTTCTTTTGCTTGTCTACAGTGTTCAAAGAAGTATGCTCTTCGCAAAAACCCAAGAACACCTCTCTCTCAAAATTTTTCAACAATTAATCAGAGATAACGGTAGCAAAATATCAGAAGAGATGGCACAGAGTAAATGATTACTTAGTGTTATGGTGCCTTATTTCTAGGAATGTACTCTTCCTCCGTCAATAAATACTAACCTGCGTGAATTCCGGGGACGCAGCTGGGAGGCCGAAGTGAGGAAGTCGAGGCGCAGCGTAACTATACAGTTCGGACGTACACTTCTATCTGCAGAATACTAACACTTGTCTTTAAATATATGTTCTGTTATTTGAATGCACTGCTTTCATGTTTCCATGTTTTTCTTTCGGGCCCTAACAAGCCACAATACTTAGAACGACCCAAAGGTTAATTTCGGGGGCAAGATGGTCCAACATCTTCAGAAGAAATATTGCATCAAAATAGAACTTTCTTATTTACAGAAATCATATTTGAACAATTATCCTCACTTTTGTTGCTGTTATCACAAAGTTTCGGCTGTTGTGCCCTCCTGTCGTCATCAGGAGCATATCGATCTGGGTAATTTACTGGGAATTCTGAAATGAAGAATTTATTCAATCAAAAAGGACGGAGTGGAATATTCTCAGTTAACTGTTTATGTACAAGAAGAATATTTTTTTAGTTCTTATTTCTCGTTTACTACTATTCCCTTATCGATTATCTTTTTTCACTGAGGACAAGTACCCACTGCCCTACCCAAGGAATGAACTGAAAACCGCAATGTCATCTACAAAACGTTTTGATAGCAACGACCAAAACGTCAGGAAGACAACAACAATAATGATGACGATAGTCAAAATACAAACAGCATAAATAATCAAAATTCCTCATCTCAGAAATTAAGGCAAAATCTTTTCAATATGGCTGAGAAGTTTTAAACAGCACTCCCATATGAAACAATATTACGAAGTATAAAAGTGAAAATATAAAATACGTACTTGTAGTAATTTACTAAACGTAACTTAATATGTAGCAGAAAGCCGAAAAATGTAAAGCACACAGTGACAATCAAAAACAAACGCAGCTGTTATTGATTTAGCAAGACAAGCTTGGTAACCATTACAGTAGTCGAACTGCTATGGATCACTGAAATATGGTGATTTTCTAAACGTAGGTTAGTTGTAGCACATAACCAGAAGTATGGATCACATGGTGAGAATTGAACTCTCTTCGCTGTTGTGAGACAAGCGTGCTAACGATTGCACCATTTGAAGTGGCCAAAATATCGATTTATACGTAGATATAGGAGTGTCATCTTGTTCGGTTGTTGGCGAGTGCTTTTGTCGATGTAGTTTATTTCATTTAATCTTTGTTTCTATCTAACTTTGATGGGTGTTACTGTTTCCTGCCTTGCGGGGCTTAACCGAACCTCGTTTAAAATCTCAGCCATATTGAATTCCCAACGACATTGTACAATTTTTCCGCAGGTGATATCTTGGCGTTCGATAAAGATTTGTTTCGTCGTCGACGTTTTTGACTGGCATATTTGCGAAACATCATTAAACTGAAATATTTCTTAAGAGTTTAGTACTTACTTGAAGAAGTTTTCGGTTCGTATTTGGAAAAGAAAAAAAATTATTACGCACCGATCCAATTCGTCGAAGGCCAACTATATATATATATATATATATATATATATATATATATATGAATTTTGAAATGAGTTATTTCCGAAACCTGGGTTTCAACTTTCCGCTATTATCAGGTGACTTATTATAACTGATTTTTCCGTTTTTCAAACGTAAAAACAGGATTTTTTTAAAGGACGCGCAACTGGAATTCTGAAACAACTTTTTTAAACTCTTGAAACATTTAGTAGTAGTTAAAACAAATAAGGAAATTGTCTCATATTTAGATGTAGAATTTAGTTGACAAACTGGCAGTATCTCTCCATTTAGGAAAACAAACAGAACTTTAAAGAACGTAAACACAAGATATGAAGATCCAACCAACATACATAATCAAACCTATCCGTAAGGAATAGAACACAGGCAATCAAAATATCTTTCTAACAAAACCATCTTCATGAAAAGAAAAAAAGATTTGAAAATGCCTTAAAGAAATCTAACTTTATTTATAAATGGAACTTTGTCTGTGTGTGTGTCTATGTGTGTGTGTCCGATACCTATAGACTCCGAAACGGCTGAACTGATTTTCTTGGAAATTTACACGGCTGTACTATAATCGTCTTCGTGTGTTCTTAGCTAGGTTTTGTGTCGAAGTATCCCCGATAAATATCGATAATTGAAAATCGATAATAGAAAAAGTCTGATTATAGAAGGAGTGGTCCGATTTTAATCAAATTTGATACACGAATAGATAAAGACATAAGAAATGATATTCAGAAGTTTCAAGGTTGCACTTCTTACAATAGTGCAGAAAATCGATAATATATATAAGGTAAGATATTTGTGTGTGTGTCTGTTTATCTGTCTGTATGTCCTTTATACAAATGCACAATTTTTATCCGATTCTCAACAAACTTCACACAAATATTCTTTAGGCTGAGTCTGAGCTCCAGGACCATGGATTAGTTTTAAGGTTTTCATTACACCCGAGCAACGCCTGGCTATACTGCTAGTCTCGTTGTAAAAACAAATTAGAATACAAACCCCAGTGAAATAAACAAACAGAAATAATAATAGAAATCGAAAAATGATTCAGTTCAACACAATTTTTAACTTAGAAGTAAAACCCAACAAAAAGAAATTCATGAAGAATTCATTCAAATTAAGTTATAACTGGACAAGTTATTTAGCAAGTTACATTAACAAACAGTGGATATCGGCTCGGAACGAGAAACCGGGGAGCCGAGTTCGAATTCCAGTCGAATCCATTGTATTCACTTACGGAAATACCCTTGCGAAAGGTATTAATCCGTCACTTCCTTCCAGTTATGGGTTAAATAGCAGGACAGATTGGATTCTATAGCCTTGGTCGGCAACCAGTCTACCGCAGAAAGCAATGGCAACCTACTGCGGGTAATCTTCTGCCCAGTCAGTCAGTCATGTCTCTTTCGAGACATGATCGCCCAAGCGTGTATCACGTATGGCACTTAACTGACTGACTGACATTAAGAAACAGAACGCCAGAAACATAAATAATAACGTACAACATCACTAACAAGGAATGTAACTGTAGGGACAAAAACAAAAATCCACTTAACGGACTTTGTAAAACAGAAGGGTTTTTCTTTTAAACAAAGCAGAGGTCAGTCAGTTAAGTGCCATACGTGATACACGCTTGGGCGATCATGTCTCGAAAGAGACATGACTGACTGACTGACTGGGCAGAAGATTATCCCGCAGTAAGTTGCCATTGCTTTCTGCGGTAGACTGGTTGCCGACCAAGGCTATAGAACCCAATCTGTCCTTCTATTTAACCCATAACTGGAAGGAAGAGACGGATTAATACCTTTCCCAAGGGTATTTGCGCGTAAGTGAATTCAATGGATTCAACTGGAATTCGAAGTCGGCTCCCCGGCTTCTCGTTCCGAGCCGATATCCACTGTACCACAACACACATCCGCCAAGGTACATTAACAAAAATCAGAGGTGCATTAACAAAAAAACACATATTTTGGGATCTACTAAAAACAGTTTTAAAATTAAATGGATAATCGTAAATCTACATTTAAAGTGAAAAATCTCAAAAATTCTACCAAACTGACTAGCCACATGTGGAAATTAAAACAGAAAAATAGAAAAGACCCTGATATATCTTGGAGTATAGTGAAAATAGCCAAACCATAAAACGGGTGCAATGTATGCAAATTGTCCTAGGAAGAAAAGATACTCATCATGTTGTTTCCTCAACAAAAACTTACTCAATGAGATATCAGAAAGAATGTCTAGATATAATCACATATATAAATTCATAATAGGATCATACAAACAAGAATAAAAGTGTTTTAAGATCCATAAATAACTCCTTGCTAATTTCTAAAACGTTCGATGGTTTTATAAATTCAAGTCACGTGTTCGTAAACATACCGTGTGTGTTCGTTTGAAAAATGGAAAAATCAGTTATAAGTCGCTTGAAGATACCGAAAGGTTAAAAGCTAGGGTGCGGAAATAACTCATTTCCCAATTAAGAATATTCAAAAGTTATATAATATAAATGCATTGAACTCTTTATTATTTGAATATTTTCTGAGATGAGGTAGTATTTACATTATTTTCATATCGAACTATTGCCCTTATCTGTATTACCATTTGTACGACGATTCGGTCGTTGTACGCTCCGGCCTTGTTCAGGAGCTAAGAACTTCGAACAGAACCTTTCATTACAATCAGTGGAGTATATCATTCTTATTCGTTGCGTGAAGAATCTTTTAGTAGTCATGATTTACCTCCGTTTAAACCTCTAAGTTACTTGTTCACTACTGCTGTAGCCTGGTATTGAACTCACAACTCTGTGAGTCAAGTCACTGGAACTTCACGCAAGAAATGAGAATGATATACCTCAGCGATTGCAATAAAGGGTTCGGCTCGAAATTCTTAGCACCCGAAGAAGCCCGGAGCGTACAACGACCGAAACATACTAATGGCCATAAAATTAAGGACAATAGTCCGAATGATGTAAATAATATTGAACCCTTTAATACAATTGTGTACTAATCTATATATATAGATATATATATATATATAAGTGTGTGTGTGTGTGTATCTGTGTGTGTGTGTGTGTGTGTTAGATGAAATAATTTTGACATACTCTGTTTATTTTTTCAGTCCTCTCGTCGTCACGAATAAGTTTCCGGATAGAGTGATTAAAAACAGCAATAAAGCCGCTATAGGTATTTTCATTAATTTTATTTTCCTTCGTACTTGTAGTTTTATCCAGAAACATTTTAATATTTCTAATAGCCCGTCTAATTTGTTCATCAACGATGTAATTAAGAAAGTCATTATTAGTGAGAGTTTGTTTAATTATTTTTAATTCAGCGGAGAAAGTCTTTTTCAAACGTTTGTTCGGTTTATTAGATTTTCTGTAATTGCTATTTTGTAGAAGTCAGGACATTCACACTTATAGTTAAGTGTGCATGAGTTTGTGCAAGTTGTTGTTTTTATATGGAGAGGTATTAAATGCATTATTATTGGTGTCTATCAGTATATGAAGAAAAGGAATTGTAATATTATTGTTAAGTTTATATGTTATCGTAAGCGCAGTGTTCTTTATTTTGTTTGTAGGCGATTTATGTTTTGGACTAATTTTAGAATGTCATGTACATATCTTATGTAGATGGAGTGTTTTTAGTGGAATTAAATATTTTAAAGGTTAGCTATGTAAAAGTTACTAAATGTTAAATCCAGAACTAAACCCAGGGAAACACCATCTCGCTGTACATATGAGATTTGATGGTCATAGAAGCGGTCTTTATTGGTACAAGTCCAAGTAGTTTTCGTAGTATGTTAGACTTAGTTCTAATGAAGAGAGAGATTTATTGCAAGTATTCATTTAAATTATATCAATCATTTCTCGAACAGATACATTGTTAAATGTTTTAATTACAGGATTTTGTTTTTCTTAACATTTGTATTAGTTCGTGGCTTGATTTGATGTTTAGTGTAGTGATTTGGATAATGATTTTGGCGAGTTGATAAACAGGAAAGGGTATTTGGGATATGTTTATATTGTATATATCACGCTAAAAGTTTGCCTCCAAAAAGTCTGCACATAGCTCAGAGATAGAATCGCCGACTGATGTCAGTTTGGTCGGGTTACAGTGCTGGCTAAAAGCAATCGAATGTCTAATCGTACTAATGAGCTGTGATACGGCGAAAAAAATGTGTCTGAGTACGACTATATATATATATAATAAAACTTATTTAATAAATGTTATATGTAAACTTTGTAAAAATTTCACCTTAGAATATGGTTATAAAATTCTTCATAAAAGAATATCCATTAGCGTATATATATCCGATAATTTGTTATATATTATAATAAAATATTGATCAGATAGATATTAAAATCTTTACAAATTAAGAGTTTATGAAGTAAAAAATGCTCACTGCACCGAAATAAAAATAGTCTAATCATACTCAAAGGTCCCTTTAAGTCAAAATAAAATGTTCTCTTTCTGTTTTTCTTTTAAAATATGCTAAGATACAGAGAAAGCTAAGACAATCTTGTAACAAAAATCGATCCATCTCACCGGAAATAAAGTAGTGGCTTGATCAGCTGACACTTTTCCGATAAGAATTGAAAAAAGAAAATCTCTATTTCTTAAAAATATAACCTAAAATTTCAAATTTAAAAACTGAATTGCATTCTGATTAGTTTAATTGAACATACACATAAGTTTTTGTCTTTCCCCATACATATAAACTCTTTAAATAACATACGTTTTCTTTCATGCATTCAAATGTAAATCATTTTCACAACCATAAATAAACATTGCCTGATGATGCGGTAAAGTTTTGAAACATGTAAATTTCAGTGTCGCAACATAAATTAGATTAGTTTTGAATAAAGAACAACTTTAATTATAATTGTATTTTGCACTACGATATATGTTGCATTGAGCTCTTTAAAAAAGTAAATACCGGAGAACACGAAATTATAAAACTCTTGATTTTTTTACAACTAATCCATGGTCCTGGAGCTCAGACTCAGCCTAAAGAATATTTGTGTGAAGTTTGGTGAGAATCGGATAAAATTCTTTTTACCTGGAATGATAATATACGCGCTAAATAGTCTGCCTTCTTCTACCGAGCGCCCATAGCTCAGAGGTAGAATCGCCGACTGACGCCAATTCGGTCGGGTTTCAATCCTGGGTTAAAAAGCAATCTGAGTCTAATCGTACTGATGAGCTGTGATACAGCGAAACAGATCTGTCTAAATATATATATATAGAATTGCTCCATCGGCATAGCAACCTCTGTCGGTTATTTAATGCTAAAAAGATGGGATTTTAAGGTATTTTTTAATGTTCGGTTATAGTGAGAAAGTTGATTTAGTCAGATTTTAATGATTTTTTTTGTTTTTATTCTTTTTTATTTTAGAAAACTGAAAATGTCTTCTACTTTTTTATTCAAAATTGTTTTGATTTTTTTCTTCCTTAAGAAATGTATTGTGGTAATACGTTTTCTTGAAAAATGTAGTGTTGATAATATTTTGCCTTCACAAATGTATATTTTTCTATAAAAGTCTATTTTTATATTATATATTTCTATAAAAGTGTGTTTTTATAATTTTATATTGTTTTGACTCCAGTTTTATTGATTAAATATTTGCCCATAGCTGGTACCCTAACAGGTGCTGCCACTCCGGGTCAGGGTGAACATTGGAACAACAGCAGTTAAGAGGTAGTTCCATGCTCCTCACAACCTCCAAATCCAATCAGATACCTTACTGCCGGATGCAGTTTACCGTCATGCCCAGGACCAGTTCCATTTAGTGAGTTTCTCCTCATGTCAATTAAGACGTTTAGTATTACACCGGCCAAATAATATGTTATGCAATGAATCCTTTTAACTTGGTTGATTGGTAGCTAGGAAGAAAGCTCGAAAGACTCGAGATGCAGCTAATATTTCCATTGTGCTGAAAACAGTTTCCAGGGCGGACCTGTACGACCGGCACCCCCAAATGTTATTTTTTTGTTTTTCATTTTTTTTTTCAGTGCAGTCTTATCAATTAAACCCTAAACTGTCAGATTAGCAACAAAATAAATAAATAAATAAATAAAACAATAAATAAAATTTAGAAAATATTCAATATTCAAAGATTTTTAGTGGGGGTGGGGGTTCAGTGTCTCATACAAGGTTTTAGTAAATCGATGCCCCATATTGGAACACTCGCTTTCCGAAATGGTCTTTTTCATTAATTTCCTACAAGTTTTAAAAAAAGGGCAACAACTCGTCATTGTCGTTTACTCAACCCCAAAGTGAGTGTTTCCAATATGGGTTATCGATTTACTAGAATGTTGTATAAGAAACTGAGCACCCCCTAAAAATATCTAAATATTTAATTTTTTCCAAATTTATTTTGCTAATCTGAAAGTTTTGGGTCTAATCAATAAGAATGCATTAAAAAAAATGAAAACAAAAAAATGAAAAGCAAAAAAATTATAGGCGGGGTGTGCCGGTCGTACAGGTCCGCTGTTTCTGGTTCGATATAACGTGGTTTCCCTTGTCATGGTTACGGAAGGAAAAACGGTGGTCATCTAGGGAATACGACTTAACAGGCTAAAAGGACATGAACATAAAAATTTTTGGTCTACATTTTTTGTTCAAAGTACATGTGATCGATAGGATATTCCCGGGCTGAAAAAAGAGAGAAAAAGCATATGTGAATGCATATGGCGAGCGTTACCCAGCCAACAATTGTTACAACCAACAACGATTCAGTAGGTAATTTTCAATTTTTAATCTGTCAACGTTTATGTAAATCTATGTTGGGATTTAAAATTAAAAAAAAAGAAGAAAAGAGATACAAAATAGAACGGAAAGAAAATAGACTAAGAATAAAGTGCTAAAAGCATCATTTTATTTGATCCGGAAGATTGTAAAGCAACCTGTCGAAATTAGATGTCAATAACATCCGAGTACTTATGATCATTTTGTGGTCCTTTTCAAGGATCCTTTTATATGTTCCATGTCTCGATCGCTCGATTGAGCATTGACACGATTGTCTACCTCTTTAAGAACGTAGACAATTCTAGCCTTTACCTCATCCTTTCCTTTCTAGTGGTAGGGAGATGGTTGTATGTTTATTGAATTGGCCTTGAATAACCAAACTCCCTACAACTTAAGGTTTATCCATAATCATCAGAATTATCAGAAAGCTGAAATGTGGAAGAATAAAAGTATTTCGTTTTTATGTTAAAGTAGGATTTTATTAACAGAACAGAATAACATCAATTTATAGAAGTTTAATGTTCCAAGAGAAAGCGTAGTAGGAAATTAAGTGAATCTAGAGCTTGTAGTTTTAGGTAACAAAATGCGTTTAATAAAGCCTTTGTTCCTTTCCTTTTTAATAGCCGGTGAGAAGGTGAAAAGGAAGGTGAAGCAATAAAAAATTTGTGCTAACGGACGTTAGTTTTTTGGAGTTAGTTCAGTATCTTGTTGGTATTGTGGTTGTCGTATTCTTCATTGTTGACTGCGAAAAGAGTTAGAAGGAAGAGATGTAGGAAATTATCGCACAAGAAAGAGACAGAGTACGAATGTGTGATGTGACCTTATGTATGGGTCACTGGTTTGAAGTTTCTTTTGTCACATATTTGCAGGGTTGTCTCTAATTTTTGCTCCCATCTGATTGATTGATTCGACTTTCCTTTATAGCGATTTTGTTTTTCACATTGGCTTCTTAACGTTTTTCTTGGTTCTGCAAATTGCATCTTTTCATTGGTTAGAAAATTAATTTAACATCGGATTGCAAAATTTGGCTCCGTCTTTTTCTTTCATGACGGGGTCAGTCTTTGTTCGTATTCGTCAAAGGTTAGATGTCACAAGAAATTGTGAATTTTCGTAAAAGTGACGCAGAGAAGAGAGTTACTTTTAATTCCGTATTTAATACACTTTTAAAAAATAATTTCTTCTTTTTACTACTATACAAGACGCGCTGTTATCCTCTTTTTCCCTTCCTTAAATTTGTCTTGTGAGTACCAGATTTTTCAAGCCCTTATTCTTCATTATGTTCCCAATTTACTGCCTCTTCTTGATGTTAAGTATGAGTATGGTATCGTGGAAGGACGAGATACATCGTTAAATGTAGCTAAAATATTTTATTAACAGAATGGCACAAAAAAGATGTATATGCTATATTTACAGTCTCTACTAGTAAGAGGTGTAACTTCCCCAAGTCCGTGAAAATGGCAACAACCCCCGTGCCAAACGCACGTTTTCTTTTATCCATCCGGGCGACCGGGTATCCCATGGTACGAGGCACGACACAATAAGTTTTCTTTCTGCTCCCATTTTCTATAAAATCTCGTCGATGCTGGTACGTTTAATTCATGGTATTTCGTCATATTTATGTTACTTCAGTCTCTTCTTCATCTTTAAAGAAATTGTCCAGCATTCCCTGCGAGAGAAGAGGACATTTATCAGGTAATGGAGACAAAATCTTAAAAAGCAATTTTAAACGCCTTTTCTTTCATGTTAAGTATTAGTTACTTTTTCGTTTTCATTTTCTGTAAAACGTCGACGTTGCTAAAATGTTCGGTTCATACTATTCTCAACATCCTTCTGTAGAACTACATTACTGTTGCTTCAAGACTATTTCATCTTTCAGAAAATTTTCCCAGATTCCTTGCTAGATAGGAGGACATACATCAGGTAATGGACACAAAATCTTAAAAAATGATTTTAAATGCCTCTTTCTGATGTTAAGTATCAGTTTCCTTTTCGTTTCCAGTTTCTCAAAAAACCTCGATGTTGCTTCATTGTTCGGTTCATGGTCTTTTCAGCATCCTTCCTGTTGTTTAAAGTTGTCAGAAAATTCTCTTGCATTAGGGACTAAATTCTCTTCTTTCTTTTCTACTTCTGTAAGTGATCTTCTGACTTTAACTAAATGTCACATATCTTTTTTTATCTTTGCGGAAATTGTCCAGCTTTCTCTGCCAGACTGAAAGATTCTAATGGATACAAAATTTTAAAAAAGTGATTTTAAATCCCTTTTTGTTTCAGTTTCCTTTTCGTTTCCATTTTCTCCAAAACCTTGTTGTTGAGTTTGTCTGTTTATGGTATTCTTCTCATCTTCATGAAGAACCACATTTCTGTTACTTAGTCTCCTTTTCATCTTTGAAAAAGTTCAAAATACAGAAATAACCAGTAAAACGAAGCTAAATTCTGTTTCATCGTCATAATACTTACACTTCAACTCATTCCAAAGTTTCAACTGACCTCGATACAGACGCTATGCTGGCGATTTTGTGACCTCTTCAGGATACGGTGTCAGTACGAACTCTCCATAATTCCAGGCCTGACGATAGACTACATCCTACAGAAAAGCCTCTAATCAGGAGATTAGAGGCTTTAAAGAGCGTAAAAATACCTCCTAATTGCTGCTGTATCTTGTGGTGCATTGGATATCGGCTCGGAACGAGAAATTGGGGAGCCGAGTTCGAATTCTAGCTGAATTCATTACATCCACTAACGCCCTTCGGAAATGTATTCATCCGTTTATTCCTTCCAGTTATAGGTTAAATAACAGGACAGATTGTGTTCTATAGCCTTGGTCGGCAACCAGTCTACCGCAGACAGAAATGCCAACCTACTGCGGGATGATCTTCTGCGCAGTCAGTCATGTCTCCTTCGAGATATGATCGCCCAAGCGTGTATCACGTATGGCACTTAACTGACTGACCTAGGTCTACCATGACATGGCGTATTTAGTAGCCTAACAGCTGCTAACATTAAACTCCCTAAAAAAACTACAACTCCATAGAATTAAATTATAGTCTAGCGATTCATTTATATATATAAAGATTACAAACTTTAATTAAATTTATCTATATTCATATTGGATTATTTTAAGAAGAATTGTTTTCACTGTCTTTCTATTCGAAGTAACATGCTCATCTCGACCGCACATGTGAGCATCGACAAGATTTTATAAAAGATGGAAACGAAAAGAAAAACGATACTTAATATCAGCAAGAGGAAATTGAAATTTCTGTGACACTTAAGTTGGAAAGAGGGCTTAGAAAGTTTGATATTCACGGAACAGATTGAGAAGAAGAAGGAAAGAGAGACAAGGCGCTTATCGTTCTTAGTGGCTTGAGTAAATGAAGTTTAGAACATGGTTTATGGAAAATAGTCAAAAGACAAAATTTGTTAAGAGCTACAAAGAACATGACATATCTTGATTGCTGCTGTACCTAGTTCTACCATGACGTGACGTAATAAATGTCTTTATATTCGAAGTAACATGCTTCTCTTGACCGATATTTCGGTTAGTTTAGCATCCGTCATTCTGTGGGATCCCCTCCGGATGTAAAGCGCAATGGGAATAATTTGGCCGTCACACTCGTCAACTCGGTTTAAAATTTGAAGAATGTTACCAACTACAACAAACACCTGAGAATGGCCGCAAGCTCCAGTAGCCAAAACGATATATATACAATAACCAAGAAGTACATACACGATTGTGCAAATTAATTGAAACAAAACGAATAATGTCTTCCTAGGATCTTTCACAATTTTTCTGATTACATATACATCGTCTTCTAGCGTTATTTTTGTCGTCTGACCGTATTTTCTTTTACGTTTTAGATTAATAGCTCCAGTTTGTTTATTCGCTTTGATGACATGACTAAGAGTTGAATGGCTGCCACCAACAATAGCCGCAATCTCTCTGTAAGGCTTGCCAGCGTATTTGCGTAACGTTACAATTTTCGCACGCTTCCTTGAAGTAACGTCCATCGCAAACAATCGTAGGACAAATAATCGAGATTCAAGTCAATAGTGTCTAGGCGTGATAAACGTCTGACGCAAACGGGAATGACGCAATAGTTTTTAGAACAAATCTCATCATAGATCCCGAAAAAAGTTTCATATTCCTGCACACCACTGAAAATGACCTCATCTGGTGAAGAAACAGAAATCGACTACACCCTGTTTCTCTAGTAGTTTTACAACTGTCAGTATGATAAAAGAAAGGAAACTAAACTTCCAATTAATTTACAGAGGGTGTAATACATTTGTAAGATTGATTGTAAAGAGAAAAATTGTTCAGTTTTAAGTGCTATTAAAATATGAAGAATGACTGAAAAACTTTGCTGAGGGGAAAGAACAATAGAAATGAAAGGATAAAAGAAACAACATTACAACTGACGTTGCATTTAAATTATTGATGATTGTTAGTCAATTAAGTCAGATAACTAATCGACTATCGAGACAATTGTGTGAGAGTGCGGTAAAACACTGATGCAAACACGGATAACGCGGTATTTTTCAAAGCCAAACGAAGTTTATCATAAACCCTGAAAATAATTCATATTACAAAGAAAAGACAATTAAGCAATGATGGGATACATGTACAACTGAATAAAAGAGGAAGAAAAGCCTCAGAGCAACAGAAATGTGATTCTACAAAAAGAAACTGAGAATACTTTTAACTGAATATGTGAATATTAAGGAAACATTAGGAAAAATTGAAGTTTTATATTTCGAATCAGAAACAATTGGACATTCTAGTGTAATGAGAAAAGTGGGTTTAGAGAACGAGTGGCAGTTCACAAGTTTGAGTATTTGTGAGTTCAATATGTAAACAAAGCATACAAAATTTTCAGTTTCTAAAATAGACCTTTCATCGGTTTTTTAGAGATTGTAGCGAGACAAAGTTTTAGATGTCTCTTTGGAATGCCCGTTTTATCTTTTGGTGCAGAATTTAGGTTCAGTGATTTTATAGTCATCGTTACTATCATCGTGTTCCGGTCGGCGTTGCGCTGAGTTGGAACAACCAAAGAGAAAACTTGGCTTACGCCATCGGTTGAGGCTTTTAAAAAACGCATATATGAGTCATGTTTCGGAAAGTGAGAAGAGACTTCAATAGTCAGCGGAGCAGGGAAACTAACAATCAACCAGAAATAGAGTGAGGCTAAAAATGTTTGATTTTTATAGGCTTGAACAACGACGTATAGCGACACCTGGTGAGGTCATCCTATTTCCGGATCCTTTACTCTCAGCATCATTGAAATTTTTTTTTCTTTTTCTATTAATCATTATTATTTTATTTTCTGTTATACTCATTAACGCAACAGTTACAATAATAACATTACGTCCGATTAAATTAAAATTTTAATATATATATGTAACGATGTGTGTCTGTGTGTTATTTACAATATATATATATATATATATATATATATATATATTCTACATTTGTAAACGACTTAGGTTTCTAGGTTTCGTATATATATATATATATATATATATATAATGTTTCATTGACTAATATAGACATATTGTGTATGTATTTTTATGCTGATGCTTTCCCGTTGTCTATGCAGTCTAATCAGATTCTTAATGTAGAGATAAAATTCAATGCTTGTAATTCATCCTTGAAAATGATCTTAGAAAAAGTGTAAATTATTGGTTTAAAAGATACTATGCTGTGTTCCTTGATGAATGTTTTCATAACATCAATAAACTGATTAAGCATCTGCAGAATTACGAAAATGTGTGTCATTCGGCAGGATTCGAACCTAAAAATTTATCGTAAATAATCAGGCCAGTAGATATAAATCTATAATACTGTTTAATTCAAAAACAGAATATCTACTTAAATACGAGTATCGATAAAAAATAATGTTCAAACAATTCATTTCAAATTGCCGGTTGTTTATAACCAAGTTTCGTTAAAATTCGTTGATTTCCGTAACATGTTTACATTTGTTGACATTACGATACATTTCAGAGCAGATATGATTGTTGCGATGAATCGAAAATTGTGTTATATAAGCTTGATTAAAACCTCGTTTGGACTGGAGGTCATTCGTGGTGGTGCGGTCTACAAACGTTGTCAAATCAAATGGGAGCTTCCCCTATGTAGATTGGGGTCGCAGGTTCGAATCCTGCCGAATGGCACACATTTTTGTAATAAAGATTTATCGTAAATAATCAGGCCAGTATATATAAATATATAATACTGTTTAATTAAAAAACAGAATATCTACTCAAATACGAGTATCGATAAAAAATAATGTTCAAACAATTCATTTCATATATATGTATGTATACATGTGTGTGTGTGTGTTTTTGAATAGTGATAATAAGTAAAGTGGTATTAGTGAATACACATAGGATATACAGCAGGCAAGGGAGCAGGAAAAATATCTGAATAAGTTAGGTTAAGATGGACAGAAAGTTCTTGAAAGCCATCATCACAAAGCCATCCGGAAAGGTCATTAAACAGAAAGAAAATTCATTCTGTATTCATAAGAAATAAGAGAAATATGCTTAACCATTATCTAACTTCCCAATTAAACAGTAAATACTGGACAGAGGGAAGCCATATTCCGTCGGTGAGAAAGTGACTTAAGCCGAGCTGCTAAATGGGGAACGTTGCATATTTTTCTTTAGATTTTGTCGAGAACTCCGAAGTGAATGGCAGGAGGACCCGACCAGAAATGGCAACAGTATTCAATGCACGGCCGAATAAAACAGTAAATACTAGTCTTGTAAGCGAAGCAACGGAGATATGTTCAGCAGACGGATGGTGAGATTACCAATGACAGAATGTGTAAGTAAGAACATGTGGTGGATTAGATTTAATTTATAAAGGTTTATCAACGTTTTACAGGTTATTTGAAGCCAGAAAATAATCTTACATTTTAAGAAATTATTGGATATAATAATTATTAATTGATATAAATAAAATTACTAATTAACCCATTGCTGAAGGGAGTGTAAGCTTTTCCAAAAGGTGTTTGCGTGTAAACAACTTTAACGAACCCAATTGGAATTGGAAACCGGCAAATTTTATAAAAAATAGAAACAAAAAAACAAAATTAAAAAGAAATTCATATTTAACATCAGTTGAAATTTCTAGTACGCATAACGAGAAAAGAAGGTTTGGCTAATTTGATACTCACAGAAAAGATTGAAGTCAAGAGAGACATAGAAAAGTAACGCATAAAATATTTAGTGAGCATAAAAGTAAATCGATGGCTGAACAAGAAAAATGATAAAAAAAGACAAAAACTTATTAAGAACTACGAAGGATAGAAAATTGTGGAGACCCATGATCACCTACGTCATAAACGGAAACGCAATAAAACGAGGAAGAGATTTAACAGGCTCAGTTTCATCTGTCAAGACGCACACGGTGATGGCATCTAGTTTGGATAGAACCGAATGAATCAGCATGGGTGTGCGAGTCTGTCCACTTCTGTTTCACTCCAATGAAGACTCCTTATTAAATATAGATTATAACACAAAATTAGCCGACTGTAACTGATGTAGGTTTTGAGCAATACATTTGTGTTAACTTTCGGCTTGCATCACTAACATTGGCGGTTCCAGTATGTCTGACGCGGAATTATCTCGCTGGAAGCAATTTCAGAAAAGCCAGTGGAATATCTGATAAACATTTCTTTGACACATTACTGCTCTACAAAACTCACACGACACCCTCTGAACCCAGAATGTAAGGCATTAAGTCCGTTCCATTGTATCAATCAAACTGTCTGTTTTTATATATATATATATATATATATATATATATATATATATATATATATATATATATATATATATATTTTAAATAACTTTAATCCAAACGGAAAAGTAGGAAGGTAAACAGTTTTGAACACTGAAAATTTATTTATTTTATATATATATATTTAAAATACATTTTGTTTCAACACTTTTTGTGTCTTGTCAAGTGATCGTGCTGATTGCGAGATAAAGAGTTTTAAAAGGTTCAAAACAAATATATGTGTGCTTATATGTGCGTTATGGTGCAGTGGTTGTTGTCTTAGAACGAGAAATCAGGGTGCCGAGTTCGAATTCCAATTGAATTCTCCGCCTTCACTTGTGTGCTAATACCCTTGGGAAAGAATCTCTCTATTCCCTCTAGTTATGGGTTAAATGACAGGACAAATTCGATTCTATAACCTTGGCTGTCAACCAGTCTATCTCAGAAAATAATGGCAGTCATGTCCCTTTCAAAACATGATCGCCCCATCGTGTTTCACGTATGGCACTTAACTGACTGTGTTTATGCGTGTGTGTGTGTGTATGTGTGTGTGTGTAGTTGGTAGTTTTATGAGACATTTTTTATTTCATTAGAGTCTTGCAGTAGTGCTACCAATTCTGATACGCCAAATAAATCACTGAAAAAAGTTTTGTATATGGGAAAAATTGAATTCTTTACTTTCGACAAGGAAAAATATTTTTAGATTGAACGTTTGTCGATATGTAATTCAATTGAAATATTATTGGATAAATTAACAGTTTTTCTTTATATGCCGTGTGCTTTCAGGACGTAAGCTATCATGGCTATCCACAGCTCTCTGTACTTCGTAGTCCTTGTGTTTTTGTTACTACTCCTAAAACAAGTTCTGCCATTCATTTAAGTAGTTTAAGCATCGTTTTTCACTAATCCTCTTCCCTTCAATGTGTCATGTGAGTATCAAATCATCTAAGACCTCTTTACTTGTTATGAAACGGAAAGCAAATAAAAAGATAAAATACACAAAAATAAGTCAAAACATTAAGATATTAAAAAATAAAAATAAATTATTCAATAATTCTTGCAGACTAGTTATTCATTTCACCTAATTATATATATAACTGTCTCTCACGCGGTGTGACGTAATTGAACCGCATTACAAATTTATGAACAGCGTTTGTTATTCGGAGACTGTTATCGTTTCATAGCTTTGTTTTATGTCAACACAAAATACCATAATCTTTGATGATGGATGTCACTATGTTTAAGTCCCTGTCACCTCTCTGAAGATGGCTCACGTAAGCCGAAAGCTTAGAACCAGCATAATAAAAAATTGTCCAAATTTTGGACAACTTTTGTCTTTATTTATACCTTAAATTAAAGCCAGAAGACGATGTTTAGAACGGCTCATGCTTAAAAATAATAGACATTCATTTTCTGTTATATTTAACAGTATATATTTAGAATATCCGCTCTTGCTAATGGCCGAGCAAATTTTTTTAAAGCAATCAACTTTTTGATTTTATTGATTATATTTAAGCAATTATATTCAAATTTTTATTTTTCACGAAAAGTGATGGATATTTAAAATATTCGGAAAATGGAAATGTTTTCACTAATTTTGATTCTGTTACATGACTGATAAATTACAGAGAAGTCCTCTATTTCTTAGTCACAGTCTTGTGACAAGGTTTAAATGGCAATAATTTTAATTTATTTATCGAAAAGTCGTTCGTTGTAATTAAGATTGCAAAACCGGTTTTTTCATTATAAGTGCGGTCTCTAAAGAACACATTCATCCTAGTAATATATCCAAAATCATACTCATTAATATCTAAATATCTATTAATTGACATTTTTTACAGTTGATTTTTATCTACAAACGTCCTGATAGTAGCAGTTCTCAATTCGGCAGCTATGATTATGATACAAACTTTTATCCCAGTCTTACCAATAATTCTCAGCCTTTAAATGAAGTCAAATTGACCGCTGATATAAAAAAGGACCTAAATTCTGTTGTTAACAGGGGAAATGAACGACTTAATAATTTTAACACATTTGATGCTAAACTGCTCTCTGTTAATCATCCGAGAAAACGCTTTCTGCCTTTCACCGGCATGGTGAATCCTAACCTCCAGGAGAGTAGCTCGTTGCGCCTTCTCGAAACTAAATGATAAATTTGTGGATATCTAAAATGAAATTCTGGAGCGAAAAAGGTTCTAGCACGACACAATTAACCAACATTCTTAGCAGTAAACCTAGCAATCGTTTTCATATAATCGTTCCACGTCCTGGTAAGGCGATAATGCCACTAGTAAACACGGGGTTACTGGGAGTGAAACATAATGAAAAGAATTTAGAACAATGAATCAAACAATCAATGAAAAATAAAATTTAAAAAGTAATTACTTAACCATAAAGAATGAAATTTAAAATTTCATTGCTTATTTAAAAAAATGTACATTATTTTTCATAATGAATTCAGACTTATCGACGTGTTCATACTTTTCTCCGATCATTGGAACAATAGTAAATATTTATCTCTTGTAAAATGAAGATTGTAATATTTAACCAATACTATTATAAGGCCTCATATTAAGCTTCTAGAGAAAGTAATTTTTCGAGTTACAGAATAAAAGTTTTAATCTATATAAAATCAGAAATCTCAATTTGATGATAATTCCAATTTCATCTTTCGTAAGGGTTTTTACGTTCTGACTATCTCTTGGATCTTTAGTAAGAATTCATATTTCATAACCACATAACTTCTTATAAAATATACTTGCGTACCAATGCTGTCAAAATGATGGTAACTGAAAAACAAATTTAGTAGTGAGATGCAAGGAAATAATTTTTTTTAAAATATGTATTGTAATTCAATAAAGCGGAGATATTCACGATTAAAATGAATGTCAATAAACCGTTTAATTAATCAGTTCTTTTAGTTTTTTTTAATCACTGGTATTATAGTAATCACTATTTGCCCAATAATTTTACATGCTAAAATTGTATGTGCTTTATGTAATATTGAAAAGGAAATATCGCTAGGAAGAAAATGATTAGCAACATAACGACACAGGCTATTTAAAAACCAAGTTGAAGCAAGGCAATTACTTAATAAGCAAAGGTATCTGAGCGCCTCGCATGAAAAGTTTGAACAAATAAAACTGCAATCTAAGTAGAGTAAGAGTGAAGGAAATGATTAATTAAACGACTCATTTTGCTCGGGAAAGAATTTTTTCTAAATTCAGATGATTACTAACTTAAGTTGTTTTGCTTCCCTTCCCCCTACAGATGGGACAGAAAATAAATGCACTAGAAACATATAGATAATAATCATTACTTAATAATTAAATTATGTTTTATTTTTTATTTTCGATATTATTTTAAAAGTACTTTTTATCTCTTATCGTACCTAGTTTTCAAAAATATTTTTTATCAAAGTTATATATATATGATTTTTTCCATGTTCATTTTGTGCAAGAGACACTCAAGATAGTGTTAAACATTGAGATGTACAGTGTATGGGGATATTTAACAAATGACATTTTACAATTAGACATGTACATGTTAAAATTATAGTGATTGGGAAAGCATCCTTTTGGGAGTCGATTCTTAAAACTGCTGCGTTCTTCTTATTATTATTGTTATTATATGTACAGTGTCCCTTGAGGACGTAGGCGATCATTGTCTTCCACATCTCTCTACCCCTTATAGCTCTTAATACCCCTTCTGTTATCCTACTCAATCCCCTCTCTTTCAACCAGCAAGAATGTCATACGTTGCTTTCCCTTGTCTCTTTTCAAATATATTCGTCCCGTCAGAATCAGGTTCTCCAAGCCCTGCTTTCTAATTCAGTTAAGTGCCATACGTGATACACGCTTTAGGTGATCATGTCTCCTTCGAGACATGACTGACTGGGCAGAAGATTATCCCACAGTAGTTTGCCATTGCTTTCTGCGGTAGATTGGTTGCCAGCCAAGGCTATAGAACCCAATTTGTCTTATTATTTAACCCATAATTTGCGGGAATAGACGGATTAATACCCTTCCCAAGAGTATTTGTGCATAAGTGAATACAACGAATTCAAATGGGATTCGAACTCGGCTCCCTGATTTGTCATTCCGAGTCGATATCTACTACACTACAACGCACATCCGTATTCTAATTACTTGTCCCAAAACTTGAGATCTCTTTTCCTGATGTTAAGTATTAGTTACTTTTTTGTATCCTTTTTCTATAAAACTTTGTCGTTGCTCGCGTGTTCTGTCCATGTTATCCTCAACATCCTTCTGTAGAACTTCATTTCGATTGCTTCAAGATTATGTGACAAATCAAACTTGGAAAAAACGTATTAAATCTTAAAACAATACAATATAATCTCCTCAAAGTCAGAAAAAGTCATATTAAATTTTAAAAAAAACACATCACGTGAATAGTCTCACGTAAAAAAAAAAGAAAGATTTTAGCAAAAATAGCTAAATGCGAAAATAAGGGAAGTATCAGGTGTCAGCATTCGACACTAATAAAAACAAAAGGTTTAGAAGGAAACTCCGATCAAGGTTATAAAGAGCGTTAACTGACGATCTTTAATTTTCTTAAAAACTGTTTCATGAATAACATTGCTGTGGTAAGAGCTAGTTGCTACCCTTATCACCATGAATAGGATGATTATTCATGGTAAGTAATCCTCAGTTACCATACCTCTCACCAATTGAACTTGCATGGGATGAGTTGTACAGGAGAAGTAAGAGGAAACAGCCTAGTAATGTTCGGGATTTATATCGGGGTCTAAAGAATACGTGGAGTGAGGTGTCAAAGAATTATAAAGACTTGTAAAAAGAATTCCCAGATTGTGTGCAGCCGTTGTGAAAGCAAAATAAGGTTATTTTCATGAAACTGTATCTCAGTACTTATTAAATATTTATGAATTCATTTGATGGCACATGTTATTGTGCATTATTAACAAAAGAACAATTCTATTTTCATTTACAATTATTCACTGGCGATAAATACTAAAAAATGGTATGACATACATAATTTTTTTAGAGACTAGGTAACCTAATAATTATGGTCGGTAGTGTGTGCATATATATATATATATATATATATATATATATATATATTCTAAACATATGCTGTTAAATATAAGAGACAATGAATGTCTATTATGTTTAATCATGAGCCGTTCTAAACGTCGTATTTTTGCTTTAATTTCAGTTGAAAATAAAGACTAAAATTCTCCAACATTTGGATAATTATTTATTCATTTTCTTCTAAGCTTTCGGCTCACATGAGCCATCTTCAGAGAGGTTGTTTAAACTGAAATATTATAACATCCACCATCGCCGACGATTTTATTTTGTGTTGACATAAAACTCCGCTTGGCAAGAGCAATAGTTACCAAAAATAATAAACGCAGTTCTTAAATTTGCGATGCGGTTTTATGACGTCACACCGCGTGATAGTGCGAAATGACAACAAAACCATGTAGTCAAATGCAATGTAATATGTTAGTTCCGGTTTTAAGGTTGATTTTATTGAGTGTTGGTTGTTTAGATTTGATGTACATGGCCTCCAATATCTACAGGTTCTTCTTACCGTGTGTATGAGTAAGGATCACCGAATTGTTGACCAAAATCTGTCTGATATTACCTACATGTTTATGTTTTTCAGAGAAATTTTGTTTAATAGGTATCTGATCAGAAGGATGACATGTAAGTCTACGGGAGGGCGTGTTTGTAGTAAAACCAATATATGTACTAGGTTTTTTATTAGTATCAGAGATGCAATCTCTGAATGGGTATGTAAATTGGTACACTACCTTGGTTTTTTGTAGTGTACAAAAAACCAATGTAGTGTCCCAATTGCATGTGGTTGTGTGTGCGTGTAATTGAAGTTACCAAATTATATATATATATATATATCAAATATATATCAAATATATATTTACGACATATATATATATAATGCTATGACATCTCATATAGACATGTGGTTTGCTTTTCCATATCTTTTTATACCAACAGTTCATCTTTCGTTTGTGCGTTGTGGTGCGGTGGACATCGGCTCGGAACGACAAATCGGCGAGCTAAGTTCGAATTCCGGTTTAATTATTTGCATTTACTTACGAGCAAATTCCTTTGAGAAAAGTAGTAGTTCGTCTTTTACCTCCAGTTATGGGTTCAATAACAGGACGGATTATGTTTTATAGAGTGGCTGGCACCTTGTCTACCGCAGAAAGTAATAGCAACATACTGTGGGATAATATTCTGCCCAGTCAGTCATGTCCCTGTTATGGTAAATTAACTGACTGGCACTTCATTTTTTAGACTGGCTAACAAAAATAGGTATCTGTGTAAGACAAAGTTGTGTCTTGTCACCGGATTTATTAGACCTATCCAGCGAGGCGATTCTGAGAGAACTAAAAGCCCTACCATGATTCGTCGTTAGAGGCTACAATCTTAAAATTATAAGATATGCTGATGACACAGTGCTGGTAGATTTGACTGAAAGTAAGTTTCTCTTGTGAAAATCAATTGAAGCCACAGCTTTAGTTTCCTTTCGTTCTCCATCCGGTCAGTTTTAGACCCACCGGAGTTTAATCAATTTCTATTTAGGTTACGTCCTTTTCAGTGATGTGCACTAATATGAATCTATTTTTAGGGTTTACGATGAAATTTGTTTGAAAAATATTGCGACATCATTATTGCATCAGATTTTTATCACCTTCAGTCACTATTGTCGTGACTGTCGCTTAATTGTCCTACATCCATTATCTGCAATGGACGTTACTCCAAGAAATCGTATAAAAATTGTTACGCAGCACGAACACACTGGCAAGACTTACAGATGAATCACGAATATTTATGGTGTCATCTTTTTAATGTCGGTCATGTCATCAAGGCAAAGAAACAAACTGGATTCATTTGTCCAAAACGCAAAAAAAAAAAAAAACGATCGGAAGAGAAAAACTGTTGTGGATCCCGGGAATAGGAACGGCACAAAATAAAGAAACAACAATCAGAATTTGAGGTAGAAAATAAGTATATTAAACGTAAAGATACAAACTTGAACGCAGGTTAGTAATCCAGTAATACGATTAGTATGAAGTATATCTACAAGTCTCTGAAATGAAGCCGTAGTAAGTTTAGTATGTCCAACGTCGGAAGCTAACGTAGTAATATTCTGGCTGTGTAGAGCTCAGTGCTACTCTGAACTACTGACGCTGTAATCTCCGTGAAACCACGGTATCTTCCGGTATCTTTCGGTATCTCTCGGATCTGACGTATCTCTCACTATGTCAGGAGTATATGCATACTCTAGAAGAGTCTATTATTCTGGAAAAAAGTGGAGACCCCACAACAAAAACAGCACCAGGAGATGACGTATATGTGATCAGGAAAGGTGTGAAAGGTCCTAGAAAGACATTATTAGTTTTGTTTTAATTAATTTGCACAAGGGTGTATTTTTTGCGTGAGAAAGCGACATACATAATTGCGAATGTTCACTGTAGCTTCTAAGAACTTATCCACCTGTCAGACATTTGTTTTGCGTGAGAAATGAGCACATCTTTCAGACAGTTCAATATATGTCTTAAATACTAATCTTTCTGCCAAATAGCTATTGTGGTGTGAGAAAAGAAAACACAGCATTGAGAGAATTCATTGTTGCTTTTATCTACGTCTGTTCAAGTGTGATGAAGCAACAAGCCACATTGAGAGAGTCCAATATTATTCCTTCTCTGCTAAACATCAGTTTTTGCGTGAGAAAAAATCAGAAACTTCATTGTTGTTTCCATATTCTTTATCATCTTGGAGACAACTACTTTTATGGGAAAAGCAATACACAGCATTGAGATATTTCACTGTTGCTTCCATATACGTCTCCCAATGGCAGAAATCTATTTTCATGTGAAAAAACAGCACACAGCATTGCGGAAATTCAGTTTTGCTTCTGTATACTTCCATATCTTCAGGACATCTATTTTTATGTGAAAAAGCAACAGACAACATTGAATTGGGAGAATTCATTGTTGCTTAAAATGCATCCCCATCTTCAAAGAAATAAATTTTGATGTGAGAAACCAACACACAGAATAGTGTGTGTTCTTTGTTGCCTTTATATACTTACACATCTGCCAAAAATCTGTTCTTATTTTAAAAAGCAACTCTCAGCATTACGAGAATTCCTTGTTGTTTCCATATACTATCCCATTTTGCAGAAAAGTTTTTGTTATAAATCAACAAACAAAATGGTGAGAGTTCATTGTTGCTTCCACTTACGTCCCCATCTGTCAGACATTTTTCTTTCGTTAGAAAGCAACACTCAGCATTGAGATAGATTATTTGTGTTTCCATAGGCACAGCATCTGTTTTTGTCGGAATAAGTGTTCGTTTTTTGCTACTCTATCGTTCCTCATCTCTTAGACATTTATTTATTTAGGTTTTGTAAGAAAGCAACGAAAAGTAATGAGTTAGTTCATCGTTTCTTACAAATATTTCCTGCCCGACAGAAATATATTCCAGAATTTGTGACAAAGCAACACACTGCTGTTTTCATATAGTTCGGCACCTGCTAAAATGCACGTAATTAATATTTTTGGGGACTTGGTGGTAACACGTTAACTGCGTAATTCAACTTCGTATTTTCCCTATTTGTCAAGAGATAATACGAGATAAGCTGCTACAATTCCAAATTGCTATTTTGTCGCATGCTACAGTGTCAACAAGGAAAAATTTAACCTACGCACCAGAACAAGAAAAGAAACACAAACGGCGATTTCAAAATAATTTTTTCTCTTGACACCGCAGTTACTGTAGACGCCCTCTGCAATATTTATTCTGTCAAACAAGCTATTTATAGAATTTTAATAAAGTGCCAAACATAGAAAGACAGATTCATAAATTTTCGTTTGTCTTGAGAATTGAAAGTAAAAATGCGTGACACTATTTGTTTATTAAATTATTTATTTATATACGAGTGTATCCCTGCCGTCAAAATTGACGGCAATGTATTTGAGATGATTATTAGCTGTTTCCTCACAGGTTATCCCTACTAAACGTGGCAGGATGGAATATATATATATATATATATATATATATATATATATATAATGTGTATTTAGTCAACAATCCCTCTTATATACAGGTTTCATTAAAAATGACAGATCATTAAGTTATTTATATAATTACCCATGTGTTTGTATAATATTTTTCTTTTCGAAACTCAAATTATATAAGAATTGTCTAAAGGCTTTGTACTTTCGAACACTTTCGGCTATAATTTTAGCCATTATGAAAAACTAATTTTGTTTTACTTATAAATAAATATGTGGAAAGTTTATGCTATAAAATCTTGTGTATGTTAAGTTCCAAACACAATAAAGACATTGTTAACGAGTTCATAATTGATGTTAATAAAGGCAGGGTTTCTTTTTGTTATTAGTAATACCACCAATATTTTTAATCTTCTTTTGCATGAGGATGATGCTATTATATATGTATGATCAACGAGGATATTAATAACATCATTTTTAATGAAACCTGTAACATATATATATATTTGGTCATAATGAAATTAGACCACTACACAGTTGTATTAAACGTGTTCAATACAATTATTTTCTAAAACTTTTGAATATTTTTCTTTGTAAACGAGTTATTACGCGACCACGGTTTCTACCATGTAGTGTCTTCAGGCAATTTGCAGTAATTTTACAGTTTTTTTTAAGAACGCTCATGTATAATGGATTTTTTGAACGCAGAATTTTCAAAACTAAAAGAAATTATTACGACATACGACCATGGATAAAAACGTGATGATTTCTTTTAATTTTCAAAGTTTGCCTGTTCAAAAAATACCTGTTCTCGTTTACAAATGAAATATATATATATATATATATATATATATATATATATATATATATATATTGTAAGAAAACGCTCTACATATGTATCGAGCACTCTTTATAAAAGTAAATGCATGAACAGCAGGTTAAAACCTAAGAGTTCCACAACTTTGTTACTCTCTCTCTCTCTCTCTCTCTCTCTCTATATATATATATATATATATAATATTAACTATAGTAATTACAATACCAATAGTAACGGAACTAACTCTGCCAAAACTAGTACTAATTAAGCTATAATTTAAATCGTCTTGAACAACCCACCGAGGACAAACTCGGAGATAAAAGAGGAGGACGTAATAAAAGAAACAAACGAAGTAAATGAACAAAAAGTCAGGTACCTGTAAGATAGAAAAAACTACAAAACGAAAACCCTAACACTCAAGCGCTCAATCCGAAGGTAGAGCAACAAAGACAGAAAATCTAAGCTTAGATTTTCTGTCTATCTCTCTGGAGAAGAAAATTTTAAAAACAGTTCTCACTTCGGCTATAATGCGTGACTTTTCAGAAATGAATTGACTTCTCATAATTAGTATAATTTTGTTTATATAATAGTGTAAGTATTTTGTGATCACAACAGATTAACTAACTATTATCTCTTAAATATATTTTTAATTTTTAGACTACAATTTCTTTTACCTTTTACTTATATTGTTTATTTATCTTTTATTTTCTTTTTTATTTTCTTTTTTTTATTTTCTCATTTTCTCTTATTATCTTTTCTTTCTATTTTATATTTATTCCTATGTAAAATTTATTCTATCATCTTTTATTATTTATTCCTATTTTAAATTTATATATTTTTATTATCTATTTTTTATTATTTATTCCTCTTTTAAATTTATTTTATCATCTTTTCTTTTTAATTTAAATTTATTCCTTGCTCCGTTTTTCTTTTTTTCTTCTTCCCTTTTCGTTTACGCTTCAAGATACTTACCCTTTCTTTTTAACGCTCTCTCTCTCTCTCTCTTGCTCTCTCTCTCTCTCATTCTCTCTCTCTCTCTCACTCTCTCTCTTTCTCACCTAACCCACCTTCTTTACGTTTCAAATCCACGGGTCTGCACCCTAAATGTTAGACGAATGTACGCGTGTCATCTGATTATATATATGATTATGTATGAATATATGTTTGCCAAACTGATGTATTTTTTCTTAAATTTTCTCTTTTAAGGGAGCAACCGTTATTTTTATTCGTTTTTTAGGTCTTTGTGAATCTCATTCGTGTAAAATCCTTTGTTAAATAAAGACGGAAGCTGAAGTGGTTTGCCTGAAATAGGCCCATACTTCCGATTCACGTGTCTGTCTTAATTTTTCTTATATATATATATATATATATATATATATATATATATATATATATATATATGCTATTAAATATAAGAGACAATGAATGTCTATTGTGTTTAATCATGAGCCGTTCTAAACGTCGTATTTTTGCTTTAATTTCAGTTGAAAATAAAGACAAAAATTCTCCAACATTTGGATAATTATTTATTGGTTTTCTTCTAAGCTTTCGGCTCACATGAGTTTAATTTGATTATTACTTTCGACTGGTTGAACATTTCTACGTATTATGTTTTTGAGAGTTTTTTCATCTTGTTTGTAATTATTATGTATTTGGTTGCAATAGTATAAGTTAATAGTGTTATGTTTATTTTGATGTAAACCATTATTATTAATATTATCATTATTGTTAGAGCTATTGTTAAGTTTGTTGAGATGCATTTTAATTTGTTAATCAATAACAGAGTTAGGAAATCCATTATTGACTAGTGTTTGCTTAATGTTGTGTAATTCTTTATAAAATATAGATTTTGAAGAAGATATCATTTGTGTGCGTTGAAGTAAGTTTTTTATAACAGCTAACTTATATCGTTGGGGACATTCACTATTATAATTAAGAAGACACGAATTTATGCTAGTTGGTTTCCTATATAGAGAAGTAGTAAATTTATGTGTGCTAGAATCAATGAATACATCAAGGAATGGGAGTTTGTTATTAATATTAAGTTCTAATGTAAATTTGAGGACGGAGTGACTTTCAAATTTGTTTTTAAGATATTTAATTTGATCGATATTCTTAGCTAAAACAAAGATGTCATCTATATATCTTACATATATAGAGGGTTTATTGTTGTCATTAATTATTTTATTTTCTAGAAAGATGAAAAAACTCTCAAAAACATAATACGTAGAAATGTTCAACCAGTCGAAAGTAATAATCAAATTAAACTCATATATTATAAAAAGTTTAAAACAATTGACCTCATAGTCTATAATAACCCAACAGGCACAAAACTAAATTCTTTACAAAAAACCAATGTAGTGTACCAATTTACATGCCCATTCAGAGATTGCATCTCTGATACTACTCAAAAACCTAGTACATATATTGGTTTTACCACAACCACGCTCTCCCGTAGAATTACATGTCATCTTTCTGATCAGAGTACTATTAAACAACATTTCTCTGAAAAACATAAACATGTAGGTAATATCAGACAGATTTTGGTCAACAATACGGTGATCCTTACTCATACACACAGTAAGAGGAACCTGCAGATATTGGAGGCCATGTACATCAAATCAAAACAACCAACACTCAATAAAATCAACTTTAAAACAGGAAATAACATATTACATTGCATTTGACTAGATGGTTTTGTTGTCATTTCGCGCTATCCCGCGGTGTGAGGTCATAAAACCGCATCGCAAACTTAAGAACTGCGTTTATTATTTTTGGTAACTATTGCCGTTGCCAAGCGGAGTTTTATGTCAACACAAAATAAAATCGTCGGTGATGGTGGATTTTATAATATTTCAGTTTAAACTACCTCTCTGAAGATGGCTCATGTGAGCCGAAAGCTTAGAAGAAAACCAATAAATAATTATCCAAATGTTGGAGAATTTTTGTCTTTATTTTCAACTGAAATTAAAGCAAAAATACGACGTTTAGAACGGCTCATGATTAAACATAATAGACATTCATTGTCTCTTATATTTAATAGCATATGTCTAGAAAATTACTTGCTGCCTCGATATACTATATATATATATATATATATATATATATATATATATATGAGAGAGAAAAATTAAACGCATATTTAGATGGCTATATATCAAGATTTATAAATTATGTTTAATAACCGTCTAAATATGTGTTGGATTTTCCTCACTATATTTGAAAATGCTCTAGATAATATCCATAGCTCTAAAATTTTATGTAATTAATAATCTATCTTAATTGGATAAAGTTTTTTATATTATATTTGCTCAATATGTATTTATATGCATATATTTTTAGAGCTCTCTTAGAGAGTTATCCTACCACTGTATGTACAGGATTTTTCTTTGGATTCTTCTATAACAACACAGCATGCTGATATATATATGGTTCTAATTTTGGAAAAGGAAATATCACAAGGGAGTAAGATCTGGGATATATGTTAGTTACCTAACTGTTGTATAAGTAGAGTACACATAATGTACAACAAAATGTCATCTGCCTTATCTTGGAATCGTTACCACGATTCTTCTAATGTTGTCGCAGATTGCGAACAGGTCGTTTTTAATATATGTCTCTGTTTTTCTAAAAAATAATAGTAAGTCACCGTGCACCAATTTGATATATGTTGTTGAAGCTGGAAACAAAGATTGACTATCATCTTCGCTGATAAACTACGCACACATTTTCTTTTTTCTTTTTTTCTTTTTTCATTGTTTCTGACGCCAAAAACATATTATTGTCGACTTACTAAAATATAATTTATTCCTTTAACCCTGGAACACTAACCATCAATTAAAGTTACACTACTACTTATCATGTGTCTATCATTCCCGATTTTTAAAATATCAAAAAAAATATTGAATATAAATCTTTATTTGAAATATTTTGCATGCAGGCATTTTAAAATTTGCACTTTAAGTTAACTAAAATAGGAACTAAAAACATTATTTAGGTAAGAAAACCAGGTATCGAAAATTTAATTAAATTATAATTAAAAGGGCGTCATTTGCTCTGGGTTAGTCTTTTTGTGTTAATGCAGGCTGATTTTCGTGGGTCACAAACCGAATTAATTTTCCCATTGTTTTATATTTCCGGCCTTGAATATTGTTTCTGCCTTAATCGCTTTTGATTGAAATAATTTAATGTAATACATATTATGTGGGTCACAAAACACATTGTTACATTTTATTACGTTCAAAACCGGCGTCGTTGACACAATACGCTTCTTTTTTTTTAGCATTCCAGTTTCGATTTAAATAATCGCTTTTTTTGTTTGGGAGAATTAATATTTATTTAATGTCAGTTATATTTTGTGTCTCAGAATATGAAACATTCCTGCTATACCATTTTTCAAAATGTTTACGTCTGAACATTTTATTGCATCCCTCCTCCAATATCTCTCTACCCATAACCGAGTCAATTGTACAAAACATTTACAGATAATAACATGGTAAAATAAATCGATCAACGACACATCAAATATTATCATTAGTTTTCATCTTTTCTGTTGTTTTCTTTTTTCTTTTCAAGGCACACACACCTCAGAAAAAAAAGTTCTATAATGTCTAAAGAGTTAGACACACCCATCAACAGAAAGTTCGTTCTTTTCTACTTTCTTCCTGAGTAACACTCTCTACAGAAGAAAGTTCTATAACGCTCAAAAAGTTTCTTTCCTTTTCTTTTTTTGGGTGGGGGAAATCACGCACATCAAGAGAAAGTTCCACGAAGTTAAAAAGTTTGTTTATTATTGTTCTTTTTTATTGAAGAACACCCACATCAAAAGAAGGTTCTGTAATGTTTCAAAAGTTCGTTTTTTCTTTCTCACTTTTTATGCATTGTATCATACCCGTATGCATCTCAATATTCAATGCACCAATATTCAAACTGATATCGGATAAATGACTTTCGCATACACTTTGTGTACCTCTGTTAGCGTTTCAATGTTACGCGTGTAATTTCATAAATTTCAACCATACTTTGACTGAACACAGAAATGTGCGATTATCTGCAGTGCATGTCATTCACAGTCTCAGCAAGAAAGCAACAACTGACAATAAAAAACAAAGAAAATTATCTAAAAATCTGATGATATCTTTTAATGGGTATGAGCTTGCTTGGCGGATTAATCACAACCCTTAGAGTTCGAATCTCCCAAGTAAGTTAATTCCCCAAAATGTGCCGATCTTACTCAAAATACCACATCTAAACGTTTTCCAAACGGACTGCAACTATTACTCACAGTGCCATGAAGAAGCCAATCTAATCCACTTTCTTAAGCATTCTTTATTCGTCTTGCAGTTTTTGTACTAACTTCCTTTACAGCATACCTGCCAGTCTATGTCTATCTTCTTTTTTACGATGCTTCTTAAAAAAAAACAAAAAAACAAACAAAACAAATCAACTTCACATAACTATCTTGGCTTTCTCTATGTTCTTTCCGACAAAGCGGTGATAGGATGTAATTCCAAAGATGACCTTCACTTTCTCAAAATCGGCTGGTGCTGAAACTCAATAACGGGAAGTGTTCAAAAATATTCTTTGCTTCTCTAAGACGTCTTCTTTTCTGGCATCTCTATTTCTTCTGACAATTTTATTTCCTTCACCAACTTCTTACACCCGTCAGCACCCATGCATGCACAATCGCGCGGATTGCAACCAGGTTCATTTTCAATCTTAGCTATTTTTTTTCTCAAAAAACATAGCAAGTCACCGTGCATCAATTCTATATATCTTGTTAAACCTGGAAACCAAAGTTGACAATCATCTTTGCTGATTATCGATCTACACAGATATGAAAATAAACAATTGGTTAAAGCTTTCTACTTTGCGTTCGCTTTGAGTCATCTGACGTCTTTTTTTTTTCGACACGGGAAAACCCGGGCTCATATAACCCCAGTCCTGTCGAGCTTCAACAAATTTCGTCAACTCTGAGTAGGCACACGCGCCAATTACTGTCTTTGGCTAGTTGCAACGAGACGTCATCACATTCCTGTTTTACCCATTGTTCGACTTTGACACGGCCGCCCTCACGCTAAACGTTCGTTTTGTTATTTTTTCTGACGCCAGCAGGGTCACAAGCAGCATTTCTTTTCCCATTGTTTTATATTTCCGGCCTTGAATATTGTTTCTGAAGTATTCGCTTCGAACGGAAATAATTTAATGTAATATATATTCTGTGTATTACAAGCGGCATTACTTCTCCCATACTCTTATATTTCGTGACCTTGAAAACCAGAGTCTTTCACACAATAAATATTTTATTTTTCTGCATTTGCGTTTCGATTGAAATAATCGCCTGCTTTTTATTGTTTGACAGAAATAATATTTATTTAATGTCAATTATATTCATTGCGTCACGGAATGCTTAACACAAGTTGGGAAAATTTCTTGGCCCAAAACTGTTTTACAAGCCACGATCATTCATTATATATATATATATATATATATATATATATATATATATATATATATATATATATATTGATTGATTGATTGATTGATTGATTGATAATTAAATTTTATCATAATAGGGTTAGACTAGCACACATTTGTATTAAAAATTTTCGGTACAATTATATTGTATAACTTTTGAATATTATCCATTTTTAAACGAGTTATTTCGCTACCCAGATTTCATGAGTGGTGTCATCAACCAATATTTAACAAAAAAAAATCGCCTGAAGACACCACTCATGGTAGAAACCTGGGTAGCGAAATAACTCCTTTAATATATATATATATATATATATATATATATATATATATATATATATATATATAAAATATGATAAATAATCTGATCCGTCTTATACATTTCTGTGTCAACTAGATTTCAGTTTTCGCCAGAGCACACTCGTTATTCCATCTGAAATTGTTGGAGACACTGTTCATCGGATTCAGGCTACCCTGTCTTTGTAAAGAAGGAGATTGTTTGCTTGGGTTGGTTCCGCTGTGTCTCTAGCATCTTTAGATGTTATGTGGCTAATTTTAAAAGTTATTTGAACGCGTGCTTTTTTGTCTTGTATTTTTTTTCAAAGAAATTTATTTAATGGGAGACTAGAGGATAATTTTTTTTTTTGTTTTAAAATACCCCTGTTAAATTCATTGGTCGTCTTCTTTGCTCGGCCATTGCATAATTAGTTGACTCCCACACCCTATACAGCACGTAGCATCCAAAAAGATAAAATAATTCTTCTATCAACTGGTTTAAGCACGTGTTTTTTTGGGTTGGGAACAACTTTAATAGTAAGTCATGATTTTGCTTTGATTTCATTTTAATTTTTGGTTGTGGCTAATTTTAAAAGTATCATAGTTATTTGAACGAGTGCTTTTTTTGTCTTGTATTTTTTTTCAAAGACATTTATTTACTGGACTTTAACTAATTTAAAACTTAGTTAACTGAACGATCCTACTTTTTCTTTTTTTTTCTTTTTATTCTTTTTTCAATTGGAGTAGATAGACTAAACAATCGCCCGGTTCACACTCCACCCACGTCTATTGTACAGGTGTAGATGCTCATCCCTTGTTCCCAGTTTAGGATGTGGTTTCCGGCTTTCTCTTTTCCAATCTTTTCACTTTTCTTTTTCTTATTTTTTATTTTTATTATTTTTCAATTGGAGTAGATAGACTAAACTATCGCCCGGTTCACACTCCACCCACGTCTATTGTACAGATGTAGAGGCTCATCCCTTGTTCCCTGTTTAGGATGTGGTTTCCGGCTTTCTCTTTTCCAAATCTTTTCACTCTTGCGTAGCCCACTGCACATCAGTGGCGTTACCGCCTTGCTCGGGATGATATGATTAAAAAAAAAATAAAAACATATAACTTTTATTATTTCTTCATCCACGTCATCCGCGGCAGACTTTCTTCTCATAATTTGTTTCCCTGTTTATAGTTCTGACGAGAGGGGACGAAACCTGTCGGCAAGTGTTTTGTGTTTTAAAACTTATCAATGCCTATAATAAAACATTTCTTGCTTTGAACGTGATGATATATATATTTATATATCTATATGTATGTGTGTGTGTGTGTGTGTGTGTGTGTGTGTGTTGATAGTGCTTATACTTAAGTTAATACGAAAATATCTCCGAGCTATTTCATGAAACTATAAATCTATATGCAAACGTAGTTCTTGTCTAGACTCATATTTATAGACCAATATTGATAGTGCTTATGCGTCAGTTTATATGAAAATATTCATCATACGAATAATTGAGACCCTCGATAAATATTGTTCAAGTTAATGCTAGATAAATGTGTAAAAGTTGCCGTGTCGTTATTTGATATCTTGCATAAATATTAGTCTAGTCTCAGCTTGAATCCTGAGATAAAAATTGTTTCTCTTTTTTACTCAGATCTATAGGCAAATAAACATTGATTATATCCATTCGTCTATGTGGGAAATTGGCTCTGTCTGTACGTAATAAAATGGCTTACGGCTTATCATGTTGAATACATCGATTCTCGCTCAATCACCGAAGTTAAGCAACGTTGAGCCTGGTCAGTACTTAGATGGGTGACCGCTTGGGAATACCAAGTGCTGTAAGCGTTTAGTGTACGTTGTGGTGCAGTGGATATCGGCTCGGAAAGAGAAATCGGTGAGCCGAGTCTGAATTCCAGTTGAATACCCTGTATTCACTTAAGCACTGGTACCATTGGGAAAAGTATTAATCCGTTCCTTCCCCTCCAGTTATGGGTTAAATAACAAGGGTAGGACTTGGGGATCCTGCCCTTAAAAACAAATCCCAATGAATCTTGATACTCGAAAAGAAAAAATGTATTACTAGACACTAAACTTATATAAAAAAACAACAATAAATTGTTGAAAGAAAAGGGTATTACCAGCTATAAATAAATAAAATTTAGTTGGCAATAAATAACCCGCCGAGGATGATATGCCATAAAAACAAAACAACCAAAGTAATAAAATAACCGTCTATACTTGAATCTATGTTTTCACTCCAGTTACAGCAAACAGTTGTTGCGTCTATACCTGAGCATGTATATAAGCATTGATCATGTCAGTACTTTCATCAATAAGAAAATATTAGGCGTGCCTGTTCTTGAGTTCATAGACAATTATTGGCTGTGTTTATATTCAAGGCAATATACAACATTTGGTCCTGAACCATCGGTAAGTGCTAATAATTTATATACGTGAACATATACCTAAATATTGATTCTGTCTATACTCGTGCCATTCGGTAAATATTTGTTGTGCTTATACGCTTTTTTAAATCATTTCACCCCAAGCAAGGCATTCCACTGCCACTATTGCGCAAGGGGTTACATAGGTGAAGGTGATGAGAAAGAGTGGTCAAATATAGGAAATGTCAGAAGGAGGGTGATTGATGGGTAGGGATACAGAGGATGAGGGTTAGGTAGGTGGGAAGAGTGTTTGAGAGAATGGAAGCAAGTTAGTGTGTTAGGAGGTGTCTATTGAGATTACATTTAATCTCCTGGAGATTGTAACTGTCAGGGAAGCAAGCATGTGGAAGGGAATGCCACAGGCTGGAAGTGCGAGAAAAGAAGCTGTTGGAGTAGAAATTGCGATTACATTTTATCGGTTTCACTGTAAAATGGTGGGACCTAGTTGCTAATGTAGTATCTCGTGCAAATTCGTACCAAGGGGTATATATATGTAAATTTTCGTGTCTATATAATTGAATCAATATATAATCATTGTTTGTCGCCATACTAAAGTCAGTTAGAATATTTTATTCGTGCAACATACATAGGCATTATTTATAGCTATACTTGAGTCCGCACATAAATATATGTTAAAACCAAACTTGATTCCATACATTAATTCTTATTGTTTGTTCATATGTAAAAATTTTTCACCTCTATACTAGAACTTATCGTTTAATATTGTTCATGCTCCATATACGAAGACTGGGAAATTTCTTTTACAATCATTTCACCCCAAGCAAGGCAGAATTGCTACTAGTGCGCAGGGGGTTACATAAGAGGCGAGTGACGAGAAAGAGGAACAAATTACATGGGGTTAGACAATCAGTAGAAGACGGATGAGAACACTGATATAAAGAGAGCTGTATCAGATTAGTGTGGAAAGAGAGAGGATACAAGAGTTGTCAGGGAAAGGATGAGTGTCAATGTGATGATAGATGGCAGTTGACATTGCATTTAAATTCTTGAAGATTTGTAGCTGTCAGGGAAGCAGGTACACGGAATGGAATTCCACTGGCGGAAGTGCGAGCAAAGACACTATTTAATAGAAGGGCGGAAAGAGGTGAAACCTAGTCGGTAGTTTAGTAGCTCGACTAACTTCATGCAGACGTGGCACCAGGGAGCTAGGCTCATGGGAGAAGAAACCGTGAAAGTTTTTTGTAGAACAGAGGGAAGCCACATTAAGTCGGTGAGAAAGTGACTGGATTTGAGATACCAGGTCGGGATCAGTTACATTATAGATTCTCCGTTGGATTTTGTCAAAAACCCTGAGATGAATAGCAGGAGAACCCGACCAGATGTGAATGCACAGGCAGGTGGTAGATTTCTATGAGTAAAATATTGATTCAGACGAACCAACCTTCCTAGCAGAAGATTTAGCAATGGATTCAATGTAGTCATTCTACTTGAGGTCGGCTGATACAGTTAGGACGAGGAGACACAGTGCTTTGCTTTCAAGAAGTCTAGCCTAATCTATACTGATGGAGATAGGAGCAATTCTTTATGGTGGTTAAACGATAGCAATTTCGTTTTGGAAGCATGTGTCGGAACTGTCACAGAGTGAATCCGCTTGGCATTGATTGTCTTTGAATTCTCTCGCGCACAAACGGTCAGATATAACGTTCCCTTTACATTCTCTTGTGTATATTAGTGATTAGAAGTAGAGTGTTGTCATGTTGTGAGTTCTTTGTTTGGCTTGCGTAAATTTTTGATATGAAGTGTTTTAACTGGGCGACGCAGGTGTTTTGAGATTTGAAAGAATGAAAACTGTACTGAAATATCAGACGGATGCAAAAAAGAATACGTTTGGAGTTAGAATTTTTTGTTTTGTCTAGCCAGGGGTCACAAAGATTAGGCCTCAAATCCGGCTGTCAGTTGGGCGGAAGTGACGTCAAGCTAACAGTTTGAAGAATTTTTATAGTAATTGTAATAGTTTTGAATTTGGAAAGTCGGATTTCAACCGTTGAAAAGAACGGTTGTCCTAGTCGGGCTTAGCAAGAGGGTGATTACAACTCAGAACAAAGAACCTACTTCCTCACTCGACTCCATGTCACCGAAGATGTCTTTAATAAAAAAATTAAAAAAAAATAGAAAATATGTGAATAGTTTATTTAATTTTGGATTCGGTCCATTGTTTTAGCCCAGGTCATTAGTTGCAGATTGTTGTTGTTAATACTAACGGAGACGAAAAAAAAGACGGAGAAAAAAGATTGGGAAAGTCGGGTTGAAGTTGTTCCTCGACGAAATTATTTGAAGTCGTTCATGTGAATAGGGCGGAGAAAGAAATTGTGAAATCGATTTACGTAGAAGTCGGGTAGGTGGTAATCCCCGATAAAGTGTAATTTGAGTTTAAATGTTTTAATCATCTCAAGATTTGAGTGTCATTGTCGTCGCAGTCATAGTGAAATCCGCTGAATTTGCAGAGGATTTTATCGTCGTCTTCGTGGTTGCAGCATTTGTCGTTTTAGCAGCATTCGCCCAGTCATCGTTTGATTAAGAATCATTTCGCCCAGAATTGAGTTAGAGAATAATTTCCTTCGTCGTAGAAGTGACCATATAACAGTTGTTTCGGTGGTTCCATCAGTGACCATGGCTTGTGAAACAGTTTTTGGCAAAGAAAACATTCGCAATGTTTGACAGCTAATATATTCCAAAGACATCACCTCGTTGTAACTTTACCTCTTTAAATATCTAATTTTTTAAAAGATTTATAACTTTCTGCTTAATTCTCACATTTATGTGAGAATTAAGCAGAAAGTTATAAATCTTATAAAACAATTCCCATCAAATATTAAGTGGAAAAAATAATTTAATGTTCTACGTTCACTGTATATTAAATATTCATCCTTTGATAATGGCTTATGTAAGCCGAAAGCTCAGACCTGATAAAAAAATCAACAATTATTGTGATTTCTTGTCATCTTTCCATGACAACACTATCAAGCTAATCAGATCATACGAAAGGATCTTACACAAAATAAATAGACAGAACTTGTCTATATTATTCAATGAAACTTGTATTAATATATATGTATATATATATACATATATATATATATATATATATATATATATATATATATATTCTCTTCATTATAATAAAGTCCGTTGTATATTTATTCGTGCATACTTATATACATATGTGAAAAAAAAGAAAAAACATACAAAGTTCTTTCATCTGGCTTTATATACTTCTTCAGTTTAGAGGGGAAGGAATTGGTTTGCAGTTAATTATTCGAAAAATACACATGGGTTTCTTCGTATATTTTACAGCCGCTTAGTAATGAATCTTCAAATTGTAGTGTTCTCCATCCCTAGTACTATTTTGCTGTATTTTATTTGCTGATTTACCAAAGTTATTTTCTCGATCTTGAAAATTAAACACTAATCATTCAAATAAGCTATTGCAGCTAATAAATCACAAAGAGAACCAGCCAAACATTAAAGATCTCTACGGTTCAAAGCTGATTAAAGATATATGCATAATATGGAAGATAAAACAGGTCTGAATCTATGAATTCAGCTCCATTGTTGAGTTGTCTTCGCGCTGAGTCGGTTCGTGGTGAGTCGTCCTGGAGTTGTTGTTGTTACGGAGGAGAGATGACTGGTGTTGAGTCGACGGTTTTGAGTCGGCGGTGATGAAATGCCCCATCCCACCCCAGTTATTTTTCACTTGGTTTCCACTTTCTCGCTCTAATAGATTATATCTTGTCTTTCAGAAAAATAACCAAGAAGTTCGTGAGGATCTCGTCTTTCTTAATTATCAATTATTCTGTTATAAAAAATGGCATAATTACAGAAGGAACAAAAGAATAGTGTGGAGAGTCATAATCATTATCTTATCACAATGTAACAGCATTAAATATAACTGATACTGAAACAAATCTACATTACAATGGCTAAAGAAAAGGAAGACGAAAACATTGCCATATATACGGATAAGAAAAGGATGTATGATAACATCCTTTTCTTAGGCTTTTGTCAAACAAAATCTATTCTGAGATGAAACGTGTCCCTGTAGAATCCATATTGAATTTACAAGTGCCATTTAACGTCAGTCATGCTAGATGGGAAGCTTCACAGACTTTCCTGAAATAATCATTTACTCGGCAGATGGCGAATTGGCAGAAGAAGCGATAGATTTTAGAAAGCCAAGCAGTTACTTGGAGAGTAGGCGAGAATCAACGTATGAAGAATCGAAGAGGCATAGAAGCAGGGGAAATGTTTTTTCTCGAAATTACAAAGGATAATCTTAGTATTTTCTCATGTTGTGTCCTTCAAAATCCATGACGTCATCGAAAATGAGCCGAGTGCTTGTTACCGTTTGCTGTAAAAAGTAAAAAATCCATCTTTATACAGAGATAATTTATTTCGCATTGTTTTTGGTTTCCACTGAGTAGAGAACTGAATCGGTTTTAGACATTGAATATTAAAATGCAATGGTAAAATTTAATCAAGTGACAAAAAGCAGGAAACAAATCTATTTCACCAGCTTAAATCAAAAGTATTTCAGGTTTTCACAGATAATATTTGACAACATCTATCTCTATGTTATACAAATTTCTATTCAATCATTGTAGAATTTATTTTTAGGCATAGCATAGAAAGATTATTGCTTATTTTTTTGTGTAACATATAATCATTATTGTTCATTTTTATATCCACTCTATTATAACACTCTACTGTATACCTACCTACCTATATATATATATATATATATATATATATATATACATATACTTACCCAGTTGTGAAAGCTCTTGCTGCGTGTTTGCTCTTTAACGACGCTTTATTATTTATCTTCTTTTGAAATATTTATGTTGTAAAATAGTGAAGAATATATATATATATATATATATATATATATATATATATATATTTTCTCTGCATTATAATAAAGACCGTTATATATTTAATCGTGCATATTTATATATATATATATATATATATATATATATATATATATGTGTGTGTGTGTGTGTGTGTGTGTGTGTGTGTGTGTGTGTGTGTGTGGCACTCCTGTCACGCTCAGGCTTTGTCTTTTTTAGAATTTTTTCCCTATGTTTTGACACTCCTGTCACGCTCAGGATTTGTTTTTTAGAATTTTTCCCTGTTTTGATATAAGATATTCAGTAATATATACATCAATAAAGATGTTGCCATCATTTTAGACGGTATTTCGATATAATTATTTTGCTGTCATTTCTGTCGGCACGGTCCCACTCGTATAACATGCAAACATTATTGCATATATTTAAAAATCAAATATGAACATTTTTTTCTTTATTTTACAATATATTGTATGGTGAAAAAAATGTAATTAAAACCATTTTAAGCTCCCTTTCCATTAATAAGCGTACTGAGCGCAAGGGCAGCGATGAAAGAAGTTGATAACGTGGAAGGTCGAGGAACTGACGACGAAAAGCGTTTAGCTGTTTTAATGAAAATGACAGCAGCCTCGAAAAGGAAGTAGAGGGATACCTTTTGTTCTTAAAGATGAGGCCTTGTTTGAATTGGCTGAACAACATCTATACCACAAGGACTCATATATATCAAAGCTTTTAAATGGAAGAACTTACTGCAAAACATAACAAGTGTAAGAAATGAATTGGTCAATGATGGGAAAGGGGAAAGTCCTGGTGTAAACAGACGCCAGCACTTTCAAATGAAAAGTTATTCTGACTTATCAGATAAATTAATTTTTCTTCCCATTCCATCTGTGTCCGGTGGCACGACATAGGCACTTGTCGGAGACAGTCAGGGATGCAGTGGATGACCAACGGTGATATTATTTTTTCACTGTTCATTTATTGAGCTCCACATCACTTAGGTAGACATTTTTCCATAATTATCCAACAGCAGGTTGCCACTACCTGCTCTGGTAGACTGGTTACCAGCCAAGGCAATAAAACCGAATCTTTCCTGTTATTTAACCCATAATTGGAGGGAAAGGAAGCATGAATATCTTTCACAGGAATATTTGTGCGTAAGTGCTGCAGGGAGTTTAAGCGGAATTCGAATTCGGCTCCTCGATTTCTCGTTCTGAGAAATCACCTCTATCACAACGCACATCCACCAAGAAAGCTTACAGCACCGGGTATTCCCAAGCGGTCACCCATCTACGTACGGTCCAGGCTCAACGTTGGTTAACTTCGGTGATTTGAAGAGAACCGGTGTATTCAACGTGATATGACCGTAAGCTTTTATGTGTGTGTGTGGGGGGGTGCGGCAGATACAAGAGAAATTTTCGAGCAGGTCTTAAGTGAAATGTGAACTTAATGTATAAATCAGGCGCCATATTCTACTCGACTCATTTCTCTTTCAAACGTATCGAGAGCAGAACGATGACAGCTTCGAATTTAGTTGAGCAAATGAAAACGTACCACATACTTTAAGCTCAAGACCACCTGTACAATAGTCGGCTTTGTGAAAGTGTCAAGAGGAACGACAGGTCTCCCTGCACGGATCCTCGAATGTGCTCCCTTTTGTGCGCGGCTTACGGTGACAGAGGTCGTTGTCAAGTAAAATATCATGCTGCCAAAATTATTATCGCTTCATGAACTTCTGTTAAAATTGAATATTACCGCCTACTTCTAGGGAGTGGATATCGTGGTCAAACCTCGGAGCATGAAATGAATTGTTTCAAAATGAATTGCAAAATGATTTATTATCTACAGGGGTGTAACTGGCGGCTAACATGCAGTGTTGATTTGTATTAATAAATTTTATTTCTCTCTCTCCCATCTGTATCTCATCTCTCTCTCTCACTATTTCTTTTGTCCTATACACTCTGACTTGATAGTGTAGTGTTAAGGCTTCAACACACTTGGTGTTGTCGCTGGGGTATCAATATTAGATAAGACTTTCACTAGCTATAATTTATAGTCCCAAATCCAACCAGGTCTTTTGTTTTAATTCAGGGTTGCCTTTGTTTTAATCTAATGATAAGAACACTATTAGTTGCTTCCTTATGAGGAAACATTCGGCATTAATTAAGGAAATTTGCTCGTATGTAATTATAACAAACCCGACTGGAATTCGAACCTGGCTCTCCCAGTTATCATTCTGTGCAGTTATTCATTAAACCAGAACGCAGAACCTAAATTATTACGTATCCTGAATTAATGTCGCTTGCCTACGATAAGCTAAGTTATATAATCACAAGTGTTGTTCAGTAAAGATTTTTTTCCTCAAAAGACTGCTGTCAGTTGTGATTAGAGATATAGCTGTAACAGCTGTACTGTTTCTGCATACTACTTCTGAAATTGTGGATTATATACGAGTGATAGTATTATTATTGTTAATTTTGCAACGTTCTTTCAACAATCAACGCTCTCCTGTTTTTAGCATCGGTAACCCTCAACGGAAACGCTATAGGAATAGAAACAGCATTGATGTCAGAATTTATCGCCAAGTGACTGATCGTAAATTAAGTCGAAGTAGCTGTAGGATGAGCACGGAGAGATAGCAAAGAAATTTTATTGTTTTTTTTTTTGGGGGGGGGGGCGGGAATGTAGTTGCAGTAATGATAAGCTGGGTTAAATTATAAGCTCGTAGAAAATTAGTCAAAGGAAGGATGAATAGCAAAAGTTATTTGGTTGCCCAACTCGCTGTTCTAAACTGGGAGTATCGATATAAGAAGCCGACACCAGAGGCCATGTATTTTTTTTTCCTTTTTAGTTTTAATATCTTTCTTCATTTATTTCTTCGACGTCTTTTCGTATCTGGTGTTCATCATTTGCAGTCCTTTTATTTCTAATGTTCAATTAATTCCAGGGATTCATTTCTCGATTTTCGTCTTCTTAACAGACATATTTTCAAATAATTATAGTGATAGATAGATAGATCGATAGATAGATAGATAGATAGATAGATAGATAGATAGATAGATAGATAGGGAACAGCTTAATATAGATAGATAGATAGATAGATAGATAGATAGATAGATAGATAGATAAACTAAGCTAGCTAACTATATAGATAAATACGTAATGAGACTGAGATAGACAGACAGAAACAGATTGTTCCTATCTATCTATCGATCGATCAATGTATCTCAGTTTGTTAATCTCACTCATTCTCTCTATATATACAGATCAGTTTCTTCATATCCATCTATCATTATATCTATATGTGTTTGTCATTATCTATCTATCTATCTATCTATCTATCTATATATATATATATATATATATATATATATATGCATTTATATATATAGATCACTCCTGTGTTTTAAGAAATGATGTATTCCATACTATCTTTTTCGTATTTATTGTCAGTGAATAAATGTAAATGAAAATAGAATGGTTCTTTTGTTAATAATGCACAAAAACATGTGCATCAAATGAATTTATAAATATTTAACAATTACCTATATTACAGTTTCATCAAAATAACCTAGTTTTGCCTTCATAACGGCTGCACACACTCTGGGCATTCTTATCACAATTTTTATTTTTAAAAATAATCCTCCAAAAACTCACTACATGTATCCTTTAGACAACTAACTAAATCCAAAACATTACTAGGCTGTTTCTTCTTACTTTTCCTGTCCCATTCATCCAGTGCAAGTTCAATTGGTGAGACGTATGGTGAATGAGGTGGCCAACACATAACCGTTAACACTCCAGCAGTTTCTTTTTATTTTGAATGATTTTGGCACAATTTAGAAGTATGTTTTTGGCAGTTATCCTGCTGAGGAATGAAATTTTGACTCACAATAGGCAATCCAGATGGAATTGCCTATCTCTGTAAGTTTGAATGTTACTGTTCTGTCTTCATAGTCTTCTTTACTTCAACTTGTTCCCGCAAAACAGCCTCAAACCATGCAGGATCCAGCATGATGTTTCATCGATGACTATATAAACTCACCTTTCACCCGCTCCAAACACTTCTCCGCACGCACACCCTCCTTTTACTTCTAAACAGTTCGAAATTAGACTCGTCAGTCCACAACAACTTTGACCACTGTTCTGGTGTCCAGTTTTTGTGCTTTCTTCCCCATGCTAGTCTCTTCTTATTGTCTGGCTGAAGCAAAGGCTCCCTGGCTGTCACTCGTCCAAAGAGACCTCTCTCTCGAAGCGTTCACTTCACTGCATTTACAGAGACTGGATCAATCCTGTCGGTATTCACTTCTGCTTGTATTTGAGGAGCAGTTTTTCTCCCGTCTCTTAAACTCTTCAATACTATTCTGAGGTCCTCTCTTACTGATGATTTCCTTTTTCTCCCTGTTGTTTTTTTTTTTTTGATTGGCATGGCTTCCAGTTTTGTCTGTTTTATGCAGTGTATACTTAACTTCTCGCCTGCACACATTCTTAGTCTCTTAGATCTCTTCCTTTCGGAATAACCTTCTTCATTCAACATTTGAATTTGAGCTATTTTCTCTACAGATAATTCTTGAGGCATGTCTAAATTGAAATACATCCCCCGAAAAACTACAGTACGGAATCACCTAGCTAGAGCGTCTTCTAGTTTAATGGCATAAATGAAAATCGAACGGTTCTTTTGTTATTATTAGTTTGCAAAATTTTACAAGGCATGGATGCAAAGATGAACTCATCCGAATCACCCTAAATTTTTTTCATTCTTTCATTGAAGAACCATTCTATTTTCATTTACAACTATTCACTTGGCAATAAATACTAAAAAAAGTATAAAGTACATCATTTTTTAAAACACTGGGGCGCCTAATAATTATGGCCGGTAGTGTATTCATAGAACGTTTTTAAACGAGCTTTACTCCATGGTACCTCGACTATGTGAATTTAAGCGTATTATTTGTTTACCAAATAGAACCCGTCGTTTAGGTATTGAAATAACAATATTTTACTTGGAGTCATATTCTGATAGTTTCTCTTCTCGAACTTTGAAACTCATTTCCGGCTTCTTGCTTCCGTTCTACATACGATCTCAAAAAACTGAAATGTAATGTCAATCGAAATCTCTTTTCTTCATAATTCTCTTTATTTTATTCTTCGTTTCACTTATAAGTCTTTATTCGTGATATTAAACTTAATGTGGTAATTTGGTTGATTTAGTGTCATTTAAATTATTTTATAATCGTCTCACCCTAACCAAGGCAGAACTGCCACTAGTGGGTAGAGGGTTACATAATCAGTCAGTCAGTCAGTCAGTTAAGTGCCATAGGCGATATACGCTTGGGCGATCAAGTCTCGAAAAAGACATGAGTGACTGCGCAGAAGATTATGTCGCAATAGGTTACCATTACTTTCTGCGGTAGGCTGGTTGCCAGCCAAGACTATAGAACCCAATCTCTTCTCTTATTAACCCATAACTGGAAGGAAGAGACGGATTAATACCTTTTACAAGGGTGAATTGTGAATGCAATGAATTCAACTGAAATTCGAACTCCGCTCCCCGATTTCTCGTTCTGAGACGATATCTACTGCACCACAACGCACATCCAGGTTACATAGTAAGAGAGTGCAAAGAGAAGAGAACAGGCCACAGTAGGTGTCGGAAAGTCAGTAAGAGAAGGACGAGTATATCGGTGTAAAGAGAGCTGCGTGAGAGCAAAATGTAAAGTGAGGTAGTCAAGGAAATAAGAGAGACAGTTGACGTTGCATTTAAACTCTCTTGGGGATTGTAGCTATCATGGAAACAAAAATACGTAGGGGAGTTCCACAGGCGGGATGTGTGAGAAAAGAAGCTGATGGAGTTGAATTTTTGGTTACATTTGATTGTTTTCACAGCAAAACTGTGAGACCTTGTTGCCAGCCTAGTAGCTCGAGTAACTTCGCGTAGTGGAAGGCACCAAGGAGCTAAACTTTTCAGAGCAGAACCCGTGAAAATATTTGTAGAAGAGACAGAGGGAAGCCATATCACGTCGGTGAGAGAGAACCTGGAGTCGGGCCGCCAGGTCAGGATCGAGTACATTGCAGATTCTTCTCTGGATCTTGTCGAGAACTCTAACGTAAACAGAAGGAGGGCCCTACTGGATATGACAGCAGTATTCGATGCACGGGCGGATAGTAGATTTGTAAATGTGCATGATGGATTCAGGTGAGTAAAACTTCCTGGCCTGACACAGGTACCCGACCTTCTTAGCAGTAGATTTAGCTATTAATTCGATGTAGTCATTCCTCATCAGGTCATCTGAGAGTGTGAGGCTGAGGAGGCACAGTTTATTGCTCTCAGGAGATTAGCATGATCCATGCTAACTCCTCAATAAACTGCATCTTTTCAGTGAATGCTGGACAATATTATCGAAAATGACGACAAAACTTGAGGCATCGGAAATTTGGTTCTACAGAAGGATGCTGCGGATATCGTGGACTGAGCATGCAAGCAACGATGAGGTTTTGGAAAGAATGGTAACAAAAAGGAAATTAATACTGAGCATCAGGAAGAAACAACTGAAGTTCCTGGGACATGCAATGAGGAAGGAGAGCTTGGAGAACCTGATTTTGACAGGCCAGATAGAAGGAAAAAGAGACAGAGGAAGGCAGCGGATAACAGATTTGCAGGGTCTGATCAGGTGGATGACGGAACGGGGGTTGTGAGGTGTAACAGGAGCAAACACACTAAGAGCCACAAGGGATAGAGAGACGTGGAAAACGATGATCGCCTACGTCCTGAAGGGACTGGGCACATAGAAGAAGAAGTAGCGAACCAGTAGTAGCGAATCATTAGTTAACCAAGATTAATTGTCTTTTAAGCTTTTATAATTTGCGAACCATCAACACGAGGAAGATCTTGTTTCTTCACGTGGTTCTAATGCATTTTCTCTTCAATATCTTTCCCAGTCCTTCATCTGTCGTTAATCAACACAATTCATTAGGTACGTAACTTAACGTTTCTCATGCCGTAAAGTAGAAATAGTATCATAGTATTCATGTCGTCAAGTATCAAATCATCTTTATTCATTACATTCCCCCAAATCTGTTCTCATTGTTACCAAATATTTTACCACTGCTACTCAGCTCACACATCTCTTTTATGATATTTTCAATGTCCAACTTTAAAATCTATCGTCTCATGCCTTCATCTATGAAGAAATTGTCCGTTATTTATTGGTATATCAGAATATTTATATAAAGGCAACATTTAACATACGTAGCAAAATAACAAAAATCACTAAAACAAAAAAACAAAAAAAAAACAATGTGTCAAAATCCCTCCCTAAAAAAAGAAAAAAAAAAGCTTTTTCATTGGATTTTAATAAAACCAAAATATATGACACTTGATGTATATATTCTTTTTCTTTTTCTCTACAAATGATAAAAAATATGATAAATAAATTGTCTTTAAAATTTTTCTCATGGTAAATACAGATGTTCACAATCTGATATTGCTGAATAAATAATGGCCAGATCACATGAAATCTACGGCTATATCGTGTTGAATACACCGGTTCTCGTCCGATCACTGAAGCTAAGTAACATTGAGCTTGGTCAGGACTTAGATGGGTGACCGTTTAAGAATACCAGCTACTGTAAACGTAAGGACCAAGAATGGTCCACCGGTTCTCCAGGTTTGGGTTTGGGTACGCGGCTAACAACCCTGCCCCATAAAAAACAGTAACAAAATGTTGCTGCCCTACACACCATTGAGTGAGATGATGATGAGATCAAATGAAAGAAATGATGTACATTTTCAAAGTTTATAATTACAACTACTCGGAGTTATGCGTCTATTAGAATTTTCTTGAGCACTTGTTTATAGATAATGTTTTTTTTTAAATTATGAATAAAAAATTGTACTTATATTGTCAATGATAAATATTACATTGTTATTGCTCAATATATTTTTATCAGTTTTTAAATATAAAACTATTCTCGCAAATAAACAATCTAATTAGATGCATATGTTTAATACTTTTGTTTACAATTCACAAGTTAAAAATAACTCAAAATTAGTGAGTGTCATAAAATAATATTGGAAGAGAAAAGCAATCAATTTGACGTGGCATTTTTTTCACGAGTATGTATGTTAAACATTGCCGATACAATATTAAAGTTCAATCCAGTTTTCTAAGAAAAAGTCATGTTACTCAGTAACAGGTTTAGCTTTTAGCGTACCTTTGGATTTAAGTGTCACGTTTTTCCTTGTGGTTTATAAACTTCACATTATATTTCCGTACTTGCTTGATTCTCTTGCTTCAATACCTAATTTGCATTTTCAGCTGTTCTTCTGAAGACATCCTTAAATCCAAAGGTACGCTAAAAGCTAAACCTGTTACTGAGTAACAGGTTTAGTAACGATATCAGTTGCCTTCTTGCAACTGATATCGTCATCTACATTCAAGCCTATTTTGCTGTATAAACAGTTCATCAGTGTGGCTAGACATCCACTTGCTACTGGCCGAAATCGAAACTAGACCGATTTGTTGTCAGTCGGTGTTGCTATCCCTTAAGCCATAGGCGCATGTAATAAGAGAAGGGAGATTTTAACGTGTCATATATAAGCTGTATGAAAGCTCATCTGTCTGACTAGACATTCCCTTGCGTCTGACCGGGATCGAAACTCGATAGATTTGGTGTCAGTCAGAGTCTCTACTCCCTAAGCCATGGAATCAAAGAAGGGAAATTTTAGCGTGTTATATATAAGCGGTATATACACACATCAGTCACCGAAAGAATTCAATTCATTGCTGATAGATAATGAAGGAGAGAATATACCAAAAATATGTATTTAATTATAATATTGTCAGAAAGAGTTGAACAGAGAGCTTAATGATTATCCAGACCAATATAAAAAGATTAAACCAACAGTGTGTTTATTCAACCGTTGAAATAAATTATAGTTTATAACCACTCTACATGATGCGTTGAATCATCTTATATATATATATATATATATATATATATATATATATATATATATATATCAGCATGCAGTGTGGGTATAGAAGAATCCAAAGGAGCATCCTTTACATATAGTGGTAGGATAACTCTCTAAGAGAGCTCTAAACATATATGCATATAAATACATAGAGAGCAAATATAAGAAAAATTAAGACAGACGCATTAATTCATGGTGAATCGGAAGTAGGGCCTATTTCAGGCGAGCCATCGTCAGCTTCCGTCTTTATTTAACGAAGGATTCTACACGAATGATTTTCACAAAAACCTCAGAAAACGAACAATATATATATATATAGCGGTTTACATGTGTAAAAGCAAAGAAAAGAAATAATCTTGAAACACGACTATACAAATACTTTATTATTGAGTAATTGTTTTTCAGATTGTATCCTAGTGAAATATCTTCACGTTAATGTTTCTAGTGTGACGCAGAAAGAGAATGTGTCTACATGGCGGTAGTGTCACGTACATTGTTTTATAATTGCGCGTAAAATCTTTTGTAGAAACAGCATGCAAGCCGGTAGAGAAAAGCTGTGTTAATACTACTGATAAAATTTCCGGTAGCTTATTCAGCAGGTCCACAACAACGTTCAATCTCAGTGCTTTTACAAATAAGGTCACTGTTTGGTTAATATATGCGAATGTGGAATTTCAAATCGGAACGTACATTTTTCAAAATAATGAGATTTTAGCGATAGCTTTTAAATTTATTGCATTTTCTACAATGCTTTAACAGTGTTAAACACACACACAGATAGACAGACAGACAGGCAGACAGACAGACACAGACACAGACACACACACACACATATATATATATTCATATGATTACGTAGGCATCTAACTTTCGTTTAATTTCGGAAAAGGATATATAATTTTCTTACTTCCGAGCCATTCCGATAATAAAAAAAAACGATTTCAACTTCAAACCGTAAAAAAAATTGGGGATAATTTAAAATCTTTGTAACGCATCTCAGAAAACTATTAAAAGTCACGCTTTTTCAACTTTCTTTTATGAGAAACGACACATTAGGTAAAAAGTAATGAATTTAATTATTCATTGGATTATACGCAATACACACAACATACTTTTATCTTTTTTACCTCTTAGATCTGATGACAACCTAAATGGCGATATGCATCGTCCATTTGTTTAAAAATTTATTTTCTTTTTATGCAAGATTTGCATGTATCAAATTTTGAAAATATGTCAGGATTTCAATATCTTATTTAAATAAAACACACACTCACACACACACACACACACAAACACACACACACACACACATATATATATATATATATATATATATATATATATATATATATATATATATATGTATATATATATAATGATGTCAATACCTTTAACGGAAAAGATAACTGAAAAAGCTTTATTTAATATAAATTATTAAAGAGAGAGATCTATACAGACAGCTCAAAAGATACTATATACAGCAATATGATATACATTAAAAATTCGCCTTAATGATGTAGTTAGTTTTTCTTTATATATATATATAAACGCAGAGACATACAATAACAGCCCTAACAAAATTTATCCAGATTTGCCAGGTATAATTATATGAATCAGTGGCCTTGAAAAGCAAAACAAAATACACGGAGACAGAGCTGCATTTGAGAAAGTAAATCTTATTGAGAAAGATATGCGCACTCCTGTAATCTATTAAAGAAAGAAAAATCATTCTCAAATAATATTTCGCAAATATTCAGTCTGATAGAGAAAAATTAATAAATGAATATACCTTTTAATAAATAAGTTGAGCGTCCAGTCAAATATGAGTATCCAAAATCTAAATAACGTCGAATGTTTAAAAAAATTTTGTCGGATTGATAAATAAAAATTCATTGCCTTATAAAGAATAAACCCTAAAATCTTTAATGAAAAAAAACAAAAACAAAAAAAAAACTGTATAATAAATCTATGCAATGAAGTGACTTTAAAGATAATTTATCCTTTTTAACACCTCTAGGTAATTTTAAATTGTCTAAGTCTAAGAGTTAACATAGAAAAAGAAAAAGTATATGGTCCAAGCTTACGTTCTATGAACTATCAAATATTAACATTGGACAGTATTTTCTAAAATTAGTAGGTAAACAGTTTTACAGTGCTAACTCACTAAGGTAAATCTTTGATAAACAAATATTAAAATTAGCTATTTTTGCACTAATAATATGCATGACATCAGTAATTCGCATAATAACCAGATTGTAAAGAATTTCTATGTAAATAGTATTAAACTTAGTATTGTATTCTCCTGCAAATGCAGATCTAAAAGAGTGTCGTCACGTTGAGGGGAAATGCAAATCCAGTAATGTTATCTACCAAGCTACCAATTCCCCCAAGGCTAACAATAAAAAGTATTAATATCTTTATTGGGATTTCAGTGGCAAAGGGGAAGTAAAGATTTTACTCCCCTAGACATTCTTTTATCAACCCAAAACTAAAATTTCAAACAGTTAGTTCCCGAATGTATTAGAACTGAAGAAAGAAGGCTAAATCCACATATAGATTAGAAATTAGCAGGCTCAGTACGTGCCTATAATAGTCTGCGTTTAATAGAAAATATTAGGATATTAAAATATCATCAAAATTTACTTTTAAATAAGAGAAATCAATTAGTTGGCAAGTGTCGACATAAAAGTAGGTTTAAATTTTATTAATATGGGATCAACTATATTTCTTAATCCCGTCTCTTTTTTCACTCTATTCCTATAAGACATTAATTTAAATGTAATTAATTTCCCATCTTATAATTGCCATCTTGTTTTATTTATTTCAGTTTTAATTGTATTAATTTACTTAATAATGGTTAGAAAGTAAGTTTGTATTTAAATTTCCCTTTTAAGGACATCTTTGAAATTGGGTGCTTTTGGTTTGGCCAATCTCCTACTCGTTAAATATAAACCTTCCACGCTCACTCCTAGATTTTGTCTCATTTTTTCTAAGCAATAGTTATTTCCGGTCACACAAATATTTTCATAATATCTGTTGCATGGAGCTGAATAGATAGATTTCATAATTCGTTTAAATGGCTACATTCCCATCGTAATATTTTAATTTATATGCGAAATATATATATATATATATATATATATATATATATATATATATATATAGTTGTCAGTCCGTAAACGGTGAGGATAATCCAACAAGATTTCCTTAATACAAATTATTAATAGGTAAATCCATATAGAGAGCTCGATGGGTGTTAACCAGAGCGATATGAAGTCTGTAAATGAAAACTCAACACGTCATATTAGTTATAAAGTATAGTTCATTTCAATGATCTTCATTAGCTCATATCATCAGACTCCTTTACCATATTTCCTCCATTTGGCATAAAATTTCTGCCGGAATGAACGTTTTCTTAAAATGAAGAGGGAACATAATAGAAATAATAATAATAGACATAAGATTACAAACAAATAAATAAATGACAATAAATGTAAGGGGAAGGAGGAAGGAAAGAAGAGAGATAGAGTCCAGTTTCAAATATGGGTGATATCCGTTTGAAGTTATTTAAGCTCATTGAAATGAACTATAGTTTATAACTAATATGACGTGTTGAGTTTTCCTTTATAAACTCTCTCTCTCTCTCTCTCTATATATATATATATATATATAGATATATATATATATCGGTCGAATTTCGATCCCGACCAGAAGCAAGTGGATGTGTCTAGCCACACTAATAAGCTGTGATACAGCAAAACAGGCATGTATGTGGATGACTAATATATATATATATATATATATATATCTGTGTGTGTGTGTGTGTGTGTGTGTGTGTGTGTGTGTTGCACCTTCTATTCTAGTTAGTAAAGGCACCTCGGTACTTAAGGTTGTTGGGTGTGAAAGAATTAGAAACAGAAATATTAGAAAAAGGAGAAATAACAAAAGAAGTGTAGTCAAAAAGTCATTAAATAACAACTGAACCTGAAGTTAAATTTTTGGTGATCAAAATTTACTGGAAAGCAATGGATCCGGGAGATAGTTCTTCATGTGAAGTGTGAAAGTAAAGAAATTATTAGCACAAAATTAACGATTATATAAAGCCATTTAAACTGTATTTTGATGTGACCTAGTTGATTCTACTTTATGTGTCGTTGTCCTTTTAGGACGTAGGAGATCAAGGCCCTCCACTAACCCCTATCCTCTGTTGTTCTTAACATTTTTTCTTACTAGATCCCTCAAAAGATTCTTTCTAATTATGTGTTCTAGAAACTTTAGCTCTTTCTTCCTAATGTCTTGTATAAGTTTCCTTTTCTGAAATTCCTAAAGTTTAGGTACAAAACAGTTACTATTCATAAAAAAGAATTGGCATCTCGAGGGATTGTAATGGTTAGTAATCTTGTCTTGCTAAAATCATTACTACTGTATAGTGTGTTTGATCCTCACCGGGTGTCCCATACTTTCGGCCTTGTGCCACAGCTAAGCTACGCTTAGAAAATGACCATAAAAAGACAATTATACGGCGTGGTGAAATGACTGAAGCCGAAAAACCTAATAAATCTGCTGATTTTTTTAAAAATCAGCCAGTTAAGTGCCATACGTGATACACGCTTAGGCGATCATGTCTCAAAAAAGACATGACTGAGTAGACAGAAGATTATCTAGCAGTAGGTGGTCATTACTTTCTGAGGTAGACTGGTTGCAAGGCAAGATTATAGAATCCAATCTGTGCTGTTATTTAAACCATAAATGGAGAGAAAAGACGAATTCCTATTGGTATTTGTGCGTAACTGAATGCAAGGAATTCAACTGGAATTCGAGCTCGGCTCCCTGATTTCTCTTTCCGAGTCGATATCTATTACACCACAATGCACATCTAAAATAAAGACGTGCTCTCTTTTATATATACCGAAATTCTAAATATATACCAGGTGCATCGGATCATATGTAGCAACTATATTTTAAACATGGACGAATCGAAAACTTATAAATATTTAAGATATATTATGGATAGAAAACAGTCGAGCACAACACTGGAAAGCAACCTTCTTAGTATCTGACATAGTAATCGATTCAATATAGTGTTTTCCTCTATGTCAACCGAGAATATTAGCCTGTAAAGGAGCAACGGTTCTCTCTCATAGATATTTTATCAGTAATGGTGATAAAATGCTGTCACTTCGATAGTTAATAGAAGACAGTTCTATTTTCGAAGTGTTCAAATCTGAAGGCAATCCCTTGCCACATTTAATAACAAACAGAAGATTTATTTCATCTCTAGATGTGCCATTGAAAAAGTGGGTGTATGCCTTTCTTAAAAGGCATATATATGTGGATTATGAAGTAGAACTACCAATATAAGCTGCGCTACTGACACATTCGTAGCATCCTCAGGAACCCTCACATAACCGGGTGTGGTTGTAAGGTGGCCGCAGAGCTGATCACCTAAAAAGCTACTTGAAGGCTCGACCATGTTATAGAATTCCCCAGCCTAACCATTGAGTCCATCCTAAGAAACCCTTCACTGGTGATGCTGGACCATCACCCCATGATATAACTATGGAGCTCAAACAACGCCATTGTCTTTCATGCTATCGAACATGCGAGAAGATACATCCGCTTTCTGAGAAGTTTTGTTTGTAATACTAGCTACCGTCCTCAATCGAAAAGACTGGTGGGAAATAAGTTTTGTCATCGATGACATGACTATATGGCAGGCAGTATTGCGGTACATGTTCTGGTAGCGGTCGTTGAATGTATGAAATATGTCAGTATTCTGTCTGCTTTCTATAACCCGAACAAAAAAGAAAAAAAAAACTCCCCGAAAAGCAGATAAAATTTGTTTGTACAAAACCATTTTATCGAAAATTCCATGTACTCACTGACCCTATTATATCTTTGAATATGTGAAGTCTATCAATCTTTAGTGTCAATTCGCAATTAAGTGTCTCTTGTTGACTGGGACTAGAATTGATTTTCTGAAAATGTTTTCTTTCAAATTTTTTTTCTTCAGTTTCCATGTATATCAAAATAGAAATTTCTTCATTATTGATTATATATGATTATTAATATAATTGTGTATACTTTTAAATTTCAGTTATGGTGAAATGAATGCATCTGATGAAAACATTTTGAGTCTTTCTATTTCGAATATCACCTTAATTCTGTATTAATATCCGACTGATTATCAACGATTGATTTTTTTTATTGATTGATTGATACGGTTTCTGCGAGTAATCAACACTTTGCAAAGCATTTAAAGCCCTTTTTTGTTAGACTGTCAGTTTATTTTTTATCGAGGACGGAGAAATTTATGATTTATTGATACATGCCTGACTAATTAACCCATAGTTAAGGAGAGGACGTGCATTCATACGTTTTCCAACGGTACAAAAAATTATGGGCTGGGATATTTTTTCTTTTTCTTCTCTTTCTAAGACCATCATTTCGTCTGTGTTCAATCCAAATTGACGTGAAATTTCATTTTTGTTTAAATTCTTCAACTGTCAGTGGTATTCATGTAGTTTATTTTCCAATTCTGTTTTTTTTTCGTGTATTTGAATTATTAACTAAATGTTCGCCATCACGTGAATTTTCTAACGTTTAGAAAACTCCTTTGCATAAAGAACTCTGTTTTCATATTTATCTGTCATTCCCTTATCAAGATGAATGACCTCAACGCAACTTCTTCAGCCAGTGTGACATATATAGAGTACATATATAGATATACATTTAATCACTCCGCTCAATTTGGTTTTTGCCCCCAAAATGTGAACTTGGCCGTAAAATGGATCATTGGTGTTCAACTTCTCCAAACCTAGAACGTTTGGATTTTTTGTCTTTGTTTTGTTAGTTACTGCTTGTCAAGATTCTCTATTGAACAAGTAAGTGATCTTTTACTCAGTTAAAATTTAGTAAACTACCGCCCGGTTCACAACCCTCCCACTTTTATTAAGCTCTAGTAGACGCTCATTTCTAGCTCCCTATAAATAAAGTGGTTCTTAGTTCCTTTTCTCTTTTCAGACCTCAATATTGGTGCTCCCGCAGTTTTTCTGTAATATGTGTGGTCGGTCGCAACGTCTCTTCATTGTGAGGGTGCCGGGTTGCCAGTTTTCTGGGTGCTGTTTCCGACTTGTAGTGGAGTCCTGATTCTTGCGTAGCGTCGAAAGCGGCTGCCCTGATCAACAGTTGCATAATATCAGGGTTCTTGCAGTTTTCAAACTCTTACGTAAGTTGCGGATCTCCTCATGTCCTTTGCCGCTTCTCTACTAGATCTCTGATTCAACTCTGTTCCTGACTCCTGCCAAGTTTTGCTGCTTTGCATTATTGGAAATCCCATTTCCCTCAAGGATCTCCTATGAACAGAATTACTTACTGCTACCAAAAATCAGACTGGGATTCGTTCCGCGATTTCCTTTTGTGACGTCCCTTGGGAAAAATTATTTAGCCTTCTCTTTGAGGACTACACCTCTGAGGTCACCGCCTGGATGAAAGTTGGCATCGATGCTTTCATCCCGTTCAGAAGTTCCGAACTAAACCCAATTCGTCCACTGCTTCTCTTCTGCCTACTCTGCTGCCATTTCCCACATGAATCACTTCTTCCAGCTATATAAGGGCCATGCGTCTGACCACAATAGGCGCCTTTTTTTACTCTGCTTGTATTGAGTGTAAGCGGATCTTAAATGACGCTACGCTTTTGATTGCTGAGAGAATGGTATCACTGGATGCTTGCTTTGTTTGATCGAAACGCTCTTATCAAATCACCTAATGGAGGTTAGCTTAAACAGGCACGCCTCCAGTTCCTATCAGACGAATGCAGGTATCCCCCATGGCTCCATTATAGGCCCGACGCTTTTTCTGATCTTCATCAACGACTTCCCTGATGTGATCAATCCAAAGTAGGCGTTTAGGTGGACGGCACCAATAATTACTCCTGCCTCAGTCAGAAATCTTTCAAGATCAACTGCGAGATTATCTTTGTCAAAGATAATCTCGCAGTTGATCTTGAAAACAACTTCCAATCTCTGGTGGACTGGGGTAAGAAAGGTTTAGTAAACACGAATGCTTCTAAAACGAAGCTGTTATCCGTCAACCACCATTGACAGTTTCTACTGCCCCCATTACATGGATCTAGCTAGTCTTTCCGAAACGAATACACTGCCCCTCTTCGGCGTCACTCTTTCAGTCGATCTCACGTGGAACGACTATGTTGAATTAATTGCTAAGTATACTACTAGGAATTTTGGGTCACTGTGTCTGGCTATGATTTTTTTTCCGTCTGAGTCTATCTTGCACATATACAAATCACTCATCCACCCATACTTTGAATACTGTTGTCATATCTTGTCGTCGTTCCTGCTATTCATTTCGGGTTTCTCAACAGGTTTCAGAAGATAATCTGCAATGTAATCAATCTCGATCTTGCAGCTCGACTCCAGCCACTTTGCAACCACTTTGAAAGGATGTGGCTTTACTCTATATTTTCTACATATGTTTTGATGGCTACTGCTCCGAAGTGCTTAGCTCTCTGGTGCCCCTATGCAATAATTTACTCGAGCAACCAGAATGACAACAAATTTCCAGCATTTTACAGTGATAGCCACTTCTATCGCAAGGTGTCTTATTTCTCTCACTTCTCGTTAAAAGTGCATCCTTTGTTTCCTGTTCATTACGGGGTTCCTTGTTCACGTCCTCATCTCAGACCTTAAACGTGGTGCGCTCGCGAATTTTCTGTGATGTGTGTGGACAGTGTTAACGTCTCGTTATACGGAGTGTACTGGGATGGCAGTTTTCTGGTTACTGCTTCCGACTGGTAGTTAGAAGCCTAATCCTTTTGTAGCGTCCAGAGCGGCTGGTCTGACCAACAGTTTCATAATATCCGGGTTCTTGCGTAACACGCATGGGTGGGTGTCCCTGCAAGACTTTCCATAGGCTAATCTTGAAACCACATTATGCAGCAGTCTGCGCCATTTTTCTTCCTACACATGTTTCAGTCGATGATCGTTTTCTACCATTACTCGGGGTTTCTCCTTAACAAAATATCCCCCAAATAGATATTAACAACTAAAGGTAAAACACTTCTTCTTCTATGTGCCCTGTCCTTTCAGGACGTAGGCGATCATGGTTCTCCACGTCTTCCTATCCATAGTAGCTCTTAGTATGTTTGATCCCGTTACACTTCGCAATCTCCGTTCCGTCATCCACCGGTAAATATTTTATCCGCTGCCTTCCTCTGTCTCTTTTTCCTTCTATCTGGCCAGTCAGTATCAGGTTCTCCAACTCTCCTTCCTCATTGCATGTCCCAGGAACTTCAGTTATCTCTTCCTGATGCTCAGTATTAATTTCCTTTTTGTTGCCATTCTTTCCAACACCTCGTCGTTGCTTGCATGCTCAGTCCACCATATCTGCAGTATCCTTCTGTAGAACCAAATATCCGCTGCTTCAAGTTTTGTCGTCATTTTCGATAATATTGTCCAGCATTCACTGAAAAGATGCAGTTTATTGAGGAGTTAGCATGGATCATGCTAATCTCCTGAGAGCAATAAACTGTACCTCCTCAGCCTCACACTCTCAGCTGACCTGAAGTGGAATAACTACATCGAATTAATAGCTAAATCTACTGCTAAGAAGGTCGGGTTCCTGTGTCGGGCCAGGAAGTTTTACTCACCTGAATCCATCATGCACATTTACAAATCTACTATTCGCCCGTGCATCCGATATCCGCTGCATAAAAACTAAACGAGCCAAACAAAAATAGCTTAATTCTCTCAATTGTTTTTTTTTTCTCTAACATCGCTGAATACGTACCAACTTCCGCAATATGGAATCTTTCCGCAACGAAAGATATACAAACGGCTCTCTGTGAAACCAGCCTTAACGCTAAAATCTCCTCTGATTTCTCGATACCTTTTGAGGAAAGACTCCATTTTTTACATGCATGGACTAAAGGTTTTTTTAGCGAACATCTCCTTCTAGATATGGTGATTTCTCTTGAATGTACTGACCATTTATACATGTCTTTCCGGTACTCTCTACTAATCTCACTTCGCTATCTTTTCTTTCTTCACTGCTCTCATTTCTCTCCTGACTGTTCCTTGCTACATAGTATTTCAGATAATATAAAAAGTACCACTTCATCTTACCTGTTCGCTAATAGATTTGTGGTCGGTTAGTTCAATGCCCACCGTGTCAAGCTGTTGAAGAATTCTGTCACTGATATTGTGGGCGTCTATACCCTGAACTTCTCAATCACTTAGTCTCTCATGCAAGTGGACACGCTTCTCTTGTAGATCTCTTTTTTACTTCTATCCCTGACTCTATCCATGCCATGCAGCTCTGCCCTCTTGGCAACTCTGCTCATGCTGTAGTTTCCGTTCATAACACTTTCTTCTCTCCCTCCAATTAAAAACCTCCTCCCAGAAGAATATCTCACTGTTACCAAAGAACGAACTGGGATTCGTTCGACGATTTCTTCTGTGATGTTCCTTGGAGCAAAGTCTTTAGTCTTCCAATTGAAGTCTGCACCTCTGAAGTTTCCTCTTTGGTAAAAGTTGGCAACGATATTTTCATCCTAGCCAGGAAGTTCGAACTTACCTCTTGTTTCTCTTTTGCTTGCTCATCCACATTGCCCTCTGGAATCACATCTTTCAGTTTTTCCGGAGTGACGCTTCAGACTACAACAGGCACCACACGCAGTTTCTTTTTTCACACTTACTGATTATGAAACTATCTTCCGTATAATTGCTTTCCTGATAACTAGAATTTTTAAGAGTTTAAGTGCAGCATCATGTTCCATATTCTATCTGGTGTTATTTATATTAATTAAAAAAAAACATATCTTCTATGTTTCCTCAAATATTAATGTTTAAGACATCACTCAGTAAGTCCTCGCCTTGATATGTAGATAACGCCACTAATAAAAAAAATCCAATAATAAGTACTAACCTTTAAATGGCAAGTGACAAAATGTGGGCCCAATCGGATTATTAGTTTACAAATTACAGTTAAGTGAAGCTACTGTCGCAAATTTTCAAAACAATGGAAAAATCTGAATTTCGTGTGTTGATAAAGCATCGTTGTCTGTTGGGAAGAAATACTGTTCAAGAAAAGCAATGGCTGGATAAGTGTTATTCGGAATCTGCTCCGTCGGAAACAACGGTTGAGAGGTGATATGCTGACTTTAAACACAGTTGTATAGACACAGACGATTTTGAACGCTCAGGTTACCCAAAATTGACAGCTGTCCCAGACCCCACCCCAATCCACAAACTTGTTTTAACAGAGCAGATTAATGCCTAATCTCATGAACCATTGCTTGTGTAGTGCATTCATAGTCTTTATTAAGGCAAAACAGCCCTGATGAGTGAGAATATCATAACAGTGCCCTCACGAATCTTTGAAGTTGGCATGAATCTGCTCTGGCAAGGTGACAAACTCAAGTGACAGCGACAGCATGAAGATGCCAGATGTTCCTACTAATTACTCTTTGTCCAAAATTAAGACTATGTCAAGGTATAAAGTCGAAGTTTGCCTAAAAGTTTTTGTTTTATTAGTTACGCCCGAGATTTATTGAGTGACGTGTTAATTCTTTCTCCAGCATTTTATAATTGTGATATGGCACCGGCCAGTAACTGAGGATTACTACTTAAAATTTAGTCTTTTTCTATTTAATTAACCATTTCGTCTATATTATGTGCTTGAGAACAGCTATCATACCCCTGAAAAACAATAAGCATTTTTCATAATTTCACGCGCAAACACACACTCGCCTTAACTAATAAACAAAACTAACAGACGCTAACGTGACAAAAAGTATTTTAATTTGTTTTATCATATAAGTAATAAAGATTTGTCTATACTTCTGAGATAAGGTCGTATTTACAGTATTTACATTATTAGAACTATTCTCCTCATCTTTACTGTGAATTTTACGACGTTTCGGCCGTTTTACGCTCCGGTCTTTTTCAGCTGCTAGGAATTCAAGACATATGGCCCAGTGGATACAGACGTTGTTTATTGAACAGGTGAAGAGGCTCATGCCTTGTTTCCTGTTTAGGATGTGGTTTCCGGTTTTTCTCTTTTCCAATCTTTTCATTCTTTTTTTATTTTATTTTTTTTTTCAATTGGAGTAGATAGACTAAACTATCGCCCGATTCACACTCCACCCACGTCTATTGAACAGGTGAAGAGGCTCATCTCTTGTTTCCTGTTTAGGTTGTGGTTTCCGGTTTTTCTCTTTTCCAATCTTTTCACTCTTACGTAGCCCCTGCGTATCAGTAGCATTTTCGCCTGGCTTGGGGTGATATGATTAAAAAAAAATCCAGTGACTTGCTCTAAAGCGTTTTGAGTTCAATACCACGCTATAGCAATGCTTAACAAGTAACTTAGAGAGTTACGTTAAAGGGAGATAATTCATGACTAACAGAAGAGGCTTCGCACAAGGAATGAGAATAATATACCTCAGTGATCGTAATAAACGTGTCGGTTCAAAACTCTTAGCAACTGAAGAAGACCAGAGCGTACAGCGGCCGAAACCTTGTAAAAATGGCAATAAAGTTTAGGAAAATAGTCCGAATTATGTAAATAGTGTAAGAAATAAGAGACATAATAAAAAATAACGTACATCAAAGATATAGCTATACATCACATGCTCTCATCTCTATTTCTCAACATAGTCACGCTTCTGTTAATGGCAGGGCTCCAACGAGGAATATGGGCATATATCCCAGCTTCGAAAGACTCAGTTGGCTGCTGATGTAGCTAATTCCTTTTCACTTCATCATCACTGCAATAACTCAGCGGTGATAACCTAAAAGAGCTAAGTCAGGTGGTCATGTTTGCATTTAAGCAAATCGTAAAGGAATGTCAATTATTAGAACTCAGTGACAAGTAAATAAATGCGTTCTTGAACCCTGGCATCAAGTGGAGGTACTATATGGAATCAGTTTCTAAATCTGCTGCTAGAAAACTCTGATCAGAATCCATGTCACACAGTTAAAAATCTACCATTCATGCGAGCATTGAATACAGCTGCCATATCCACTATGATACCCTTTATTATATATCAGGAGATTCTTTACAAAATTCAAAAAAGTAATCGACCCTAGCCTGGCATATCCATTTTAGTTGCTTACTCGTCGACATCACGTGGCTTACTTCTGTCTTTTCTACAAATATTTTCACGGAAATTATTCTGAGATTTTTTCCTTAGTGTCTCGACTGGACGAATTTAATCATGCTACTAAATTGGTGGAATGTGGGTTGTGGTTCACTAAACATCGCCTCGGAACAAGAGATCGGAGATCCGAGTTCGAATTTCAGCGGAATTCGTTGCATTCACTGAATGCAATTAAGTATTAATCCATCGCTTCCCTCCAGCTATAGGTCAAATATCAAGACACATTAGGTTATAAAGTCTTGGTTGGCAACCAGTGTACCACAGTAAGTAATTGCAACCTACTACTGGACAATCTTCTGGCCAGTCGATAGATGGTCGATTAAGCGTGTATCACGTATGGCACTAAACTGACTGACTAGATTGGCAACTAGGTCTCACTGTTTTATGTCGAACTAACTAGATCATTTACATTATTAATATTTGTTAGACGCTTTTAATCGTCTGTTTTTATAATTTACACGACGTTTCGGCCGTTGTACGCTCTAAACTTATACAGGTAATTAGAATTTTGAACTGAACCCTTTATTTCGATCACTCATTCCATGAGTCATGTTACTTCCAGACATGTCTTTAATTATCTCTCTTTAACTGAAATCTATGTTTTGGTTCACCATTGTTGTAGCCAGATATTGAACTCACAACACTCTGGGTCAAATAGCTAGATCCAACTAACGTTTTTATATTACTAGCAGTATAGCCCAGCGTTGCTCGGGTGTAATGAAAGCTTTAAAATTATTCCATCGTCCTGGAGCTCAGACTCTTTAGACGTTGGCACGAAAGACTAAAAAGCAATAGTTGTTTCCAATTAAAGCAAAACCATAGAATGAAAAAAAAAATGAATGGATGTCAGTCAAATTTTGATTTCCTGGAATCGATATCAAATTTTCTGCACTATTGTAAGAACTGCAACCTTGAAACTTCTGAATATCGTTTCTTATATCTTTGTCTATCAGTCTATCAAATTTGATTAAAATTGGACCACTCCTTCTATAACCCGATTTTTTCGATTATTGAATTTTGATAGTTATCGGGGATACCTCGACACAAAATCTAGCTAAGAACACTCACAGACGCTTATAGTACAACTGTGTAAATTTTCAAGATAATCGGTTCAGCCGTTTCGGAGTCTATAGGTAACGGACACATACACACAGACACACACAAAGTTCCATTTATAAATAAGTTTAGATAGACGGGTTACGTGTCTTTGGCAAAGCTCGAGAGTATGTAAATAATGTAAATAATTGCACTAAGTTACCTTAGAAATATAAACAACTAGCTAGATATAAAAAACCGTTTCTATTTTAACAGGGATTTTTCTCTTACTTTTTACCTGAAGCACTACCTTCCTATTCTTTGCTTCCCTGCCACTTACAATCTTCAACAATTTATAATGCAACGGCAATCGTAATCTGTCTTCCAGTTCCGTGATTGTCCTTTTCCTCAACACTTTTCGGTTTTTCATTCTCTTCCACTTCCTTGCAAGCGCTTGCTTCCCATTGGCATTATAGATTTTCTTTGGTAGATGGGGGAAGTGTTTTTTAGAAAATATTGAATTTTTGCTTCCCTACCTTCTAGAAATCTTCAAAAATTTAAATGCAACCTGAGTCGCTATCTTATGCCTTCCTGAACACATTTCACTTCAACCCACTAAAGATTTCTTATTCTTTCACTCACTGTAATCTTTTTTGTTTCAATTTCACCTTGCGTGTGATGAAATGATTTCTAAAAACAATTTAAATGGGAAAACATGACTAACCACCCACTTTCAGAAAAGCTTATATTTGTACATTAGAAACAGAAAATGCAAGATGCGATCTATGAGTTAGAAATGAGAAAATAAAGTAAAAAACAAATAGGTTAACATATGTCGGAAATGTTATGAGAATTGATGGAACCTGACACAGGAATGCGAAGACGCATTGGGATTGCAAACGATAGCTTAAAAAAAGCAATGTATTAAAAAACAAGAAAATACGTTGGAAATAAGTAAAAAGAGGGTTGAACAGTTACGTAATATCAATCATCTTCTGTGATTTAAGTTAATTACTCTTATTCCCTATGGAAAATTGGACTTCTTATGACACCACATCTGGAAGAAATTTGACCAAGGATAGTAGGGGTCATTGTCCTTTGTCTGTGCAAATAGTATGACTTTCAAGGGGAATTTGGAATTTTAAGCGGTCCCCTGTCGCACTTATACACCCTTTAAGAATAGCACGATCCGGTTTGGATTCAGAGTTTCATTCTAAGATGACATACGAAGCAGGCAGTATATTCTGCTATTTATCCACAACTACGAGTGGAAAAGACATTGATGCCAATTTTTTCCAAGTACATCCGTGAAGATAATGAACGCGTCTGTAATTTGAACTCAGCACTCTGGTTCTTGAATTCAACCTGTAAACTATTACTCTACCGTGATAGAGCAGTAAACGCCAGCCAATTTCATCAAATATCAAGAGAAGACTGAATGAAAGTAAGATATGGTTCTGCAGAAGTATGCCGAGAACAGCATTGAGGAACCATGTGAGGATCTGAGAAAAATTCAAAGAAAAAATATTACTAAAGAACAATACTTCGAATCAAAGTAATACTTGGTTTCTGCAGGCACTGTCCTGTCGGGTGGGGATTATAATCTCTCAGTTGTGTCGGGAAGCTCAGTCGAGTTTCTGTCCGAAAACAGACGGGCAGAAAAATAAAATACAAGTGCCCGGTACCGGGAACAGTCGCCTCAGGCAGCACCATTCTAGTTTACTAGAGGGGTGTATAGGTGAGCGCTATCAAGCTCAGTGTAACCGACGGTTGTGTGTCGGTGAGGAGGCAATTTTATCGCTAGTCTAAGTGTACATGCTCGGTTCCAGACATTAAATAACTGTCACAACTTGCCCTACTGTGGGAACAGAGTAGATAAACTTACAAACAGAAGCACATTAAAATACAGTTGTTAGAATTGTGAAGGAAAAGTTGAAATTTCTGAGAGATGTATCGAGGAAAATTCTTGGAGAATTTGACAGGAAGAGGACAGGTTGAAGGCAAGAGGACGATAGGGACACGGTAAGTAATCCACCTAAAACCATGAGCAAGTAGTTTGTAGAACAGAGAATGAGAAAGATAAAAAAGGTATTTCTTATTGCTGCAAACTATAGGAAATTGTAGAGATATAAAAGGAGATATTTTACATTTAATCTTAGTAAAATTCACACATCGGTGTGTGCAGCGAAATACACGCCACGACACAAGCATATATTTGCGTGTGTCCGTGATTATTTGAAATACTGGTTTGTGCCAGTGAAAGTGTCTTGTAATTGTATCGGTAATTATGCGCTTCGGTGATTCGCTCGCTTCGTTACCATCGATTTCTTGAAATACAGGATGAAGAAGAAAAGACATCTTTAAGTTTCAATTCCAGCAGATCTTTTCTGACTAGAGGGAAACACCTGCCCAGCTTTTTTCTGCTCAAGACGATCGAATTTCTTCTAAATCTTCTTTTTTTATTTTTATCTTTTGGTTATATTAGTATTATTATTCTCTTTATATTTGGATGTCTCTTTCTCTCAAATTGTTTCCATTTCTGTGAATCTATTTCTGAAACTTACATTTTTCTCGCTCATTTTGATTCCTTACGTTTTTTCCTACTGTTTACATTCGTCATAGTTTACAGGCATATATATATATATATCGCCGGTCGGGTTTCAGTCCTAGGTAAAAAGCAATCGGATGTCTAACCGTACTGCTGTGCTGTGATACAGCGAAACAAATCTGTCTGCGGATGACTATATATATATATATATATATATATATATATATATATAGTCATCCGCAGACATGCAGATCAGAAAATAAGATGAGAAATCAAGAAAAGGTAAAAAAAAAGATACAACATAAAAAAAGATTCACATAAGTTATATATATATATATATATATATATATATATATATATATATATATAGTCATCCGCAGACAGGTTTGTTTCGCTGTATCACAGCTCATCAGTACGGTTAGACATCCGATTGTTTTTACCTAGGATTGAAACCCGACCGGCGATTCAACCTCTGAGCTATGGGCGCTCGGTAGAAGGAGACAGACCTTTTAGCGTGTATATTATCATTATACACGTCCAATAGCTGAGAGTGTTCTAATTCATTGCTGAATGAACGATGCGTAGATGCTAGAGTAGCTAATGTCTACCATTCTTCCAGAGTGCTCAATCAGGGTGTGAGAGCGTAAATAGTCATCCGCAGACAGGTCTATTTCGCTGTATCAGAGCTCATCAGTACGGTTAGACATCTGATTGCTTTTAACCTAGGATTAAAACCCAACCGAACTGGCGTCAGTCGGCGATTCGACCTCTGAACTATGGAGGCAGACTTTTTAGCGTGTATATTATCATTATACACGCTCAATAGCTGAGAGTGTTCATATTCATTGCTGAATGAACGATGCGTAGATGCTAATGTTTTTTAAAGTTTACCATTCTTTCAATCCAAATGAATAAGAGCGAAGAATAAAATTGCAACGTTGAAAACATTACAGTGCACAATATAAAAAATTAGACAAATGAATGTTTATTATGAAATCACATACACAAACAGAAATATTATTCATAAAACGTAAAAAGAAGATATATATGTTTATTATTAATTAATTGTGACATGTAAAAAGTACAAACTACTACAAAATTGTACTTTTTATTTCAACATTGAAACGGCAATGATGCTAACAAACGCTTTTACTTTACAAAAAATGATTATATGAAAACAACACAGTACAAACTACTACAAAATTGTACTTTTTATTTAGACATTGAAACGACAATGATGTTAACAAACGTTTTTATTTTTAAAAATTGATTATACCAAAACAACACTTCCCTTTATTTTTAGAAAAACAAATTTTCTCCGTACGAGGTAAAAAGATATTACACAAAGATAGAATAAGGGTAGAAAAGATCAGAAAATAAGATGAATAAATCAAGAAAAGGTAACGTGAGAGTAAAATAAAAAAGATACAAATGAAATAGAAAGTGAAGAGAAAAATAACTTAGAAAATGTAGAGAGGGAAAAGCCAATGAAAACGGTTAAAAGAGAATTTTTTAAATTTAGAGCGGAAATAGATTTTAGACAGATATTCACATAAGTTACAATCTTGTGGCTTATATCTTTTGGCATTAAAAAAAAATTATGAAATCGCATACACAAACAGAAATATTATCCATGCAACGTAAAAAGATGTTTAAACAAACAAAGATGTAAATTCATAAGACGAAGAATTATAAATTAGATTTTTAAAAAAATGGATGAAAATAAAATAAATAAAATAAAATAAACTTAATATAATAATAATAATAATAGTATTATATATATATATATATATATATATATATATATATATATATATATATATATATATATCAGCATGCCTTGTGGGCATAGAAGAATCCAAAGTAGTATCCTTTACATATAATGGTAGGATAACTCTCTAAGAGAGCTCTAAACATATATGCATATAAATATATATAGAGCAAATATAAGAAAAAATTAAGACAGAGGCGTAATTTCATGGCAATTCGGAAGTATAGGCCTATTTCAGGCGAGCCATCTTCAGCTTCCGTCTTTATTCAACGAAGGATTCTACATGAATGGGATTCACAAAAACCTCTTAGAGAGTTATCCTACCATTATAAGGATGGCTCGCCTGAAATAAGCCTATACTTCCGAATTACCATGAAATAACGCGTCTGTCTTAATTTTTCTTATATGTGGTCTTATATTTATTATATTCTTGTATTTATATGCATATATGTTTAGAGCTCTCTTAGAGAGTTATCCTACCATTTTAACCTTATTCGCCGGGTTAGGTTTTTGTGAATCCCATTCATGTAGAATGCTTTGTTGAATAAAGACGGAAGCTGAAGATGGCTCGCCTGAAATAGACCAGACTTCCGAATTACCATGAAATAACGCGTCTGTCTTAATTTTTCTTATAGAAGTGGGGACTAGAGGATTTGCAGCAAGGTCCTTATGCAAAGCCTTAACAGATATTGGGATAGTGGGAGTAAAAAAAAGAAAAGCACTCAAGTCCATAACCGAAACAGCAGAAAGAACAGCTAATTGGTTATGGATCAAAAGAGAGAGTGCCTGGATTCCAAATTGTTAGCTTAAATTCCCCGAGATTCTGCGTCTAAATTAATGTTTCGGACGATCTCATGTACGGTTCGCCTCTGAATGGAAAGTGGCTCTGACTGTCGCCAATCGGAAGCATTTGCAGGGTTTCCTACCGGGCCTAAACGTAATTTTCCAGTGTCTGAAAGCGCTTATTGAGGGTGGACCAGAGGCTGATCATCTCTGGTCGAGTCGGAGCGGTGAGGGGAGTATGATATTGAAAGACCCGAAACCCCCTAGTGATCCTCGCGATGACATCACTGACGACACCCTCTAGCGCCCCCATTACGGTGCGTATGTTTGAATACGGAATATATATATATATATATATATATATATATATATACATATATATATATATATATATATTCCGTATTCAAACATATATATATATATATATATATATATATATATATATGAAATGATTTGTTTCAACATTATTTTTGATCGATACTCGTATTTAAGTAGATATTTTGTTTTTAATTAAACAGTATTATACATTTATATCTACCGGCTTTATATTTTTATTTATTGGCTTAATTTGTCCTCGTTTAGAATGATCGTGGTCGAGAGGTCTAAGACGCGCCAGATCACATGGTGGCTTCCCCTTTGTAGATAGGCTTTGCAGAATGTCACACATTTTCGTAATAAAAATTTATCGTAAATAATCAGACCTGTAGAAATAAATATATAATACTGTTTGATTAAAAACAGAATATCTACTTAAATACGAGTATCGATCAAAAATAATGTTCAAACTAATCATTTCAAATTGTCGGTTGTTTATAACCAAGTTTCGTTAATCTTCATTATATATATATATATATATATATATATATATATATATATACATATATATATATATATATATATATATATATACCGACGTGCGAAAAGAGCAGTATGGAATGTTAAGTACCGCCAATGGATGTTAAATTCATTGAAATATCTAGCATTATATAAGTTGCGCTGTTTTTCTCTTTTTTTTTTTTGCTAATTAGTTGCTTATATAAAATGCTCAAGAGTCACTCAAGGTAGAGCGTTGCTGACTGTAATTGCTGCGAGAAGAGTAAAGATAATGGCTCTGTATAGTCCGTGGGCACTCTACAAAATCGTCGTGATTTATCAAGATGCACAGGACATTCAATGGATAATAAAACAATTCCTGGCATACTTTGCCACTTGTGTAGTTGAAATACATCCTCTAAGGCAAAATGGACATAGCTGCTGTCAACCAGGGATATGTATGCAGAGGTATCTGATGACGATTACCATCGGTAACAGAGAAGCGGTAGTAACTCAAATCACATCCACATCATTGACAGGTTTAGCGTACGAATAACTGGCATTTTTTGGTTTCCATTTCATATTGAAGCAGAAAACGCACCAAGTGATGCTTTTTTAGGTATACAACACTAGACAGAGCGCTGTAAATGAGCTCTTGACTTAATTAGAGCCTGGAGATCTGGGAACTGTTCTGATTGCATCGAGATTATAGAACATATTGAACAAGATTCAGATCGCAGTAGACAATGGAACCTAATGGAGGCTGTTGGCACTTCCCTGTTGGTTTAAAGTATAATATCTATCTTCATTCTTGCAATCTATCCTAATTTTTGTTTACTTTCTCTCTGTATCTATCTATCGATTTATCTCTCTCTCTCTCTCTCTCTCTATATATATATATATATATATATATATATATATATATATCTTAGATGTTGACATTATCTATCGTAGCTAATGCTATTTATTTATCAATATCATATTTTTTGCAATCTCTCTATCTCTATCTCTCTCTCTCTCTCTCTATATATATATATATCTTAGATGTTGACATTATCTATCGTAGCTAATGCTATTTATTTATCAATATCATATTTTTTTGCAATCTCTCTATCTCTATCTCTCTCTCTCTCTCTCTCTATCTCTACATTATATATATATATATATATATATATATATATATATATATATAATGAAAAAATAAATTGGATTAATTTACAAATCCATTGGTGAAAGTTTATTTCGTAAATATTGTTTAGAAAATATTCAATTTCTTAGAGGATTGTTATTTTTTTTTTTTTTTTTTTTTTGATAAAATTCATCCAATTTATTTTCATTACAGTACTCTGTTAAATTCTAACATTAGTTCTCATCGTATTACGATCCACCGTGGAATTAACCTTGAAAATTATCAAGGATACTACATTATATATATATATATATATATATATATGTGTGTGTGTGTGTGTGTGTGTGTGTGTGTGTGTGTGTGTGTGTGTGTGTGTGTGTGTGTGTTAGTTCTTAATATCTATCTGTCCGTCTATGTATATAAATCCCTTCATCTCTATGAATCAAACATTCGATCGAAATGATTGACCCACACCCTATACATCCTTCCTCACAGGAAGTGAGAATGTATGAAGCTCGGTGGAGAGGCCTATTTACACACAGCATCCTAAGCTATCTAATATTGTTTACCTTGAGATAACTATCAATATTTAGGACATAAATAACTGTATTTCAGAAAGTGAGTGAGTGAGAGAGAGAGAGAGAGAGAGAGAGAGAGAGAGAGAGATTTGTAATGAGTTACATATCCATTTACTGTTGATATGACAGCATATCTAAGTATGCATATTTTATGTATTTAGCTGCCTGCGTGTTCAAAATTTCATTCTTCCGGCCAAGGGACCAATTTCGATTTGTTAGAAGGGTGACTTTTTTGACATTATCAACCTGTAGAGATGATACCATGATACCTGCACGTTAGTGTTTGGAAGAAATCCAAACCTAAGCCCAAATCTTTTTTCAGTCGAAGAATGACGATGGTCGTCGACACGCATATCATCGTAACGGAGGTATTGAAATATCTAACTCTTAAGTCAGGCCAGATTATGAATATTATTTTGACCATTTTAGTTTAACCATGTATAGCTTAACTATGCTAACCATGGTTTCTCTAATGGCTCTTAGAAAAAATAACTTCAAAACTTTTCAAATCTAGTCTAATAGTTCAATGTCAACCAGGTCCAAAATCAGGGAATCTATTGAGGGTGGGCCGGAGGCTGGTCGGGTCGGCGCGGTGAGAGGGGTATGATATTGAAAGACCCGAAACCCCCTAGTGATCCTCGCGATGACATCACTGACGACACCCTCTAGCGCCCCCATTACAATCTATTCTTAGCGCATGAAGACGTTATGTATTTCTCATACAAGATAAGAACGTGAAATCTTTTTTTATAGAAAGTTATGAAAGACAAGAGCAACGACCGCAACCTTCTACGCAAACATGCATTGATTTTTCTCAGACGAGAAACAATTCTGCCGGGATAAGAGAGTAGACACTCAGAACAACGTAGATTTTCTATATATATATATATATATATATATCACCAAAAGACACCCAACGAATATCCAGTCAACATCATGATTTTTGGAGTAATCACTAGCACTGGCATGCGCTATACCGCCATTTATCTTCTCCAGGGCTTCAAAATCAACACAGAGGCCTACATCAAGGAGTTACTTTAAGGAGTTACCCTGGATCAATGGAGTGGCTGGTATTTTAAAAAATGTTGAACTACCCGGATTTCTTGTTGCTGCGCCTATATAGTCGTAACAGTTTCAACAAGCTCAGTCGGATAAAGACCTAACGAATGAAATGCGTCACAAATAAACAATTTTTCATTTTGTATGACAAATTGTATCACGTAATTGTATGACAAAATGAAAAATTGTTTATTTGTGACGCGTTTCATTCGTTAGGTCTTTATCCGACTGAGCTTGTTGAAACTGTTACGACTATATAGGCGCAGCAACAAGGAATCCGGGTAGTTCAACATTTTTTAAAATACCAGCCACCCCATATATATATATATATATATATATATATTATTCATCCACATACAAGGCTGTTTCGCAGCTCATCAGTGTGGCTAGACACATCCACTTGATCCTGGCCGGGATCGAAACTCGAGCGATTTGGAGTGGCTACCACCTAAGCCATAGTTACATGGAATCAGTGAAGGGAAATTTTAACGTGCTGTATATAAACAGTGTATACACCCGCCACTCACCGAAAGAACTCAATTCATTTCTGAAGAGTCATATATATATATATATATATATATATATGTGTGTGTGTGTGTGTGTGTGTGTGTGTGTGTGTGTGTGTGTGTGTGATACATGCTTTCAAGACATGATAGACTTCGTAGAAAGTTTTCGTGCAGTAGGTTGCCATTACAATCTGTGGTAGACTGGTTATCACCCAAGGCTATAAAACCTAATCTGCTCTGTTATTTAACTCATAGCTGGAGGGAAGTGACGCAGTTTCTTTCTATAATTAAACAATATATTTTTTTACATCTACTGGCCTGAATAATCGAAAAAAAGACTTGTTAGGAAAATATGCATCCTCCGGCAGAATGCGAACCTGCGCACTCTAGGCAATATCTACATTGTCCATATTTGTTTACAATAGGATATGAAAACAGAGCAGATATGAATATTATGAAAAATCAGGAAAATATGTGTTGAAATGCATTATTTCGGAATTTGAGCGGTCTAAGAAAAGTCGGATCAATTCACGATTTCAATTTGAAGTGAAAAAATGTTAGAGACTCTTTTTGTACCTGTTCTTTACTTATTTTAACATCTTGTCGGATCTTGATTTATATATTCAATTCCTGTAGGCGCTGAAGTCAGCATCCAGACGCGACAGCATGGGCTAAACACAATAATCATGGCTGACGATTGCATTCAGCATAGAACAGACTGCCGCCTCTGAGTGTTAAGATCAGTATCTGCTTTTATATTTGTCTAGGTTCTATCTTTCCCTATTGAGTACTGTAACACATAAAAACAGGATTTCTTAAAACTATATATATCGTTTTTCACAGACTGGCGTGTGTATACACAGCTTATATACAACACGTTAAAATTTCCCTTCTCTGATTTCATGCGCATTTGGGATAGTGGGTAGCGACCCCGACTGACAAAAATCGGCCAAAACCAAGTGGATGTGTTTATCCACACTAATGAGCTGTGATACAGCGAAACAGGCTTGTATGGGGATGACTAATATATATATATATACATATATAGAATAAAAAGTGTGAGAAGCCTTGACCGTTTACTTTAAAGTGTATATTTATTGTTTTTGTCATTATACATGTTATGATACATTAAGTGTCCGTAATGGTATTTGTGACGCTACACGTGTTTAGAGTCTAAAATTGACTTTCTTCAGATATATATATATATATATATATATAATCTAAAATATATTGTTAAATATAACGGAGAATAAATAATACAATAATACTCACACATACTGTAAAAAGAAGCTTCAGATATTCGTGGCCATCTACATTAAATTAAAGCAACGCACGCTCATTAAAATCACATTTCAATCTAGTCACAACACATTGCATTGCATTTAGACATATGGTTCTCTTGTTGACATTTCGGTGTCTCACATTGTGTGACGTCACAGAACTGCGTCTGCTAATCGGTGACTTATTGTCGCATAGCAATAACATCTTTGATGGTGGCTGTCTTTATGTTAATGCTCCTGTAACCTCTCTGAAGATGGCTCATGTGAGCAGAAAGCTTAGAACCAGCATAATAAAAATATTCAAATTTGGACAATTTTTCTCTTTATCTTCACCTGAAATTAAAGCCAAAATACGATGCTTAGAAGGGCTCATGATTAAACATAATAGGCATTCATTGTCTGTTATATTTAACAATATATTTTTAGAATATATCTTAACATTAATTTTAAATTTCAATTTTTCCTTTAACTTTTGCTATTTTTTTAAAATTTAATTTTAATTTAATTTAATTTTAATTTAATTTAATTTTAATTTATTTATTTTTTATTTTAAATGTTTTAAATATAAATTTTAAATTTTAATCTAATTTCTAAATTTTAATTTTTAGGTTCAATTTCTTTTTTTTATAAATAAATATTTTATTTCTATTTATTATATTAGCACAAATGAATTTATATCTTCGTGTTGTATTTTCAAATGTCCTTGGATCTGCGCTTTTTGAATAATTCCTATGTTTGTGTATGTGATTTCATACTTTTTTTTCTTAAAATGTCAAAGGTTTTAGTTTTAAACAATGTAACGAACGAATGGGTCTTTTAGCAATTCACCGGTCAAAATTTGAATTTTCTATTTCTTTGGTGATTCTGTTGCCTCCTCCACACTTTCTCCTCTCTGCATTTTCGCACTTTTCCTCTTTGTTAAGCACAGACGTCATATGACCTATATCTGTACCTGTCTATGTTTTACTTTCTGCCTAAATTTGGAATCTGTTTCTCTCTGAGCCATTTTCATTGGCTCTTTCCTCTCGGTTCGTTCGCTGTTGTTTTTCTCTCTGCTTTTTATCTCCTCTGTGTCCTTCCCTTTCCTCTTCTACTTTTTTCATGTCTCTTTTCGCTGTCTCATATTTTCTTCCCCAACCATTTTTAATATCATCTTACCTCGTACGAAAAGCTTTCCAAAAATAAAGAAAAGTCACTTATCTAAATTTTCTTAACAAAAACGTTTATAACCATCATTATTAACTAACTGATGAGACATTGATCTTTTAATTTCGAGACAAAATGTACAGTTTTTTAGTAGACTGTAGTTTGTACATGTTCTAAAGTATAATTTATAATAAATATACATTGGTTTATTTTTATATTGAGCACTGTTTTAAATTAATGTTTTGAACGTTGCAAATATTTCCTTCGTTCCTTATTAATTTGTGGATATATATATATATATGTATATTGTCATCCGGAGACAGATGTGTTTCGCCGTATCACAGCTCATCAGTACGGTTAGACTCCGATCAGTTTTTTACCCAGGATTGAAACCTGACCGAAATTGCGTCAGTCGGCGACTCTACCCCTGTGCTATGGGCGTTCGGTGGAAGTAGGCAGACTTTTAGCGCATATCATTATACGCGCCCAAATAGCTAGAGCGCTCAAATTCATTTCACTGTATGAGCGATGCGTACATGCCAGAGTAGCTACTGTTTATCAAAGTCTACTATTTTTCCAGAATGCTCAATCAGGGTGTGAGAGCGTAATATATATATATATATATATATATATATATATATATATATATATATCTTTCGCTCTCTCTGAACTATCTCTTTCCCATTTAGTTCTTATCCCCAACATGTCCGCTCTCTCGGGTTTACGCCTCTCGATCATCTTTTTTTCATTTTATCTCCTTCCGACTCATCCTATCCATTTATTTTCTCGCTTGCTCATCCCCCAACCCTGTCTCGCAAATTGATTCTTCGACTGATTCTTTCCTTTTAAATTGATCGACTCGTCGCTTTTTAACGCTACGTGAATGTCGGACTGGTAGTCGAAATAACATACAAATCGAATTATAATTAAAGACGATGATTCCATGGAAGTGTTATTAAATCCATGTATAAACCATAAGTAAAATCTATCTCCTCGTTCGTGCGTGTGTTTTAGATGTTGTCAAAATAGCGAATATTCAAAATAACAGCAATTTTCTTAGCAAATAAAAATCATATATCATTAAAACTTAAATCATAGTATATCTTATTACACTACTGTCGCCTAACAAGGTTAGCTATGTAGGTAACATATTTGTTTTTATTTGCGTAAAAATAAAGCAATTCTTCTCTCAGCTTTTCATTGAATGAACACAGAAAATCCCACGTCACTCTTCTCTTCTAGTTTGTATCCCAAAAAGGGAACGACCTGTTGCCCGCTTATAATGACGCAAAAGATCAAGGGAACGATCGATTACAAATGCTGAATTTAGGATTTAGAAAAATTGTGTATTTGGTTGGGCAGTAAAACCTCTTTTGCATAGGTTTCTTTGAAAATGACAGACAAGTTTTTTCATGTAATTTAATGGTAATTTTTCTTTTCTAAACTCATATTGCACAAGAAGTGTTCACTAATTGATAATAATTGCGAAAAATGTAGACAAAAACGCTGAGTAAAAGTAAATATTTGGACAATTCCGATACCGTAGACCAAACATGTGAATCATAATGAAGTTTAGGAGAGGATGGAAATGAAAAGAAGCTTATACTTAACACCAGGAAAAGTCAGTTGTAGTTCTTCGGACATGTATTGAGGAAGGAGAGCTTGAAGAATCGGAAACTCACAGGTCAGATGGAAGGAAACATTGACAGGGGAAAGCAATGCATGACATATTATATGAGCTTGAACCACACTAATGAGCTGTGATACAGAAGAGCAAGGTCTGGGAAACGTAACAAGAAAAAGCGTATTAAGAGCCACTAGAGAAAGGGGGATTTAACCTACTACCCACTGGAGCGATAGGTGAAACAAAGTCGGTGTATAATGGGAGGAACCCGAGCGCGGACGCTTGAATCACTGGTCAAATATTACCCAACCCTTGCTGACGCCGTAACTGGGTACAAAACGTGTCTTAGCATGTAAGGACTAGTCTCAGCACGACTAAGCTTGTCTTATTTTGGTTTCATTCACCTACCACAAAGGTGGTAGGTAGTGAGCATAGGGAGATGTGGAAGGAGATGATCGTCTTCGTCCTGAAACAACACGACACATGACTAAATAATATCATGATTCAATTCAGATCTATTAACTTCACGCCAATTTTAACTTTAACGTAAAGAAAACTTGTTTAAATTTTTGCTTTTGAAAACTTCCTACATCATACATCCCTATGCACTTTGATATAAATTACTATAATACGTACTAATGTCTGATAATAGCGTTATTAACAAAAATAATTTGAGCAACCAGACCGTTTGCCGGACAGACAGTTTTAATTTCAGCACACACACACACACACACACACACACACACACACACACACACACATATATATATATATATATATATATATATATATATATATATTTTATAAGCGTTTCACCCCGAGCAAGGCATGTGACTGCCACTACTGTGCAGTGGGCTACGTAGAGTGGAGAAAGGCTGATTAAATATAGGAAATGTCAGAGGGTGGGTGATAGGCGGGTAAGGATACCGAGAATGAGGGTTGGGTAGATGGGAGTGTTCTGAGAATAATTGGGAGTTAGTGTGATAGGAGGTGTCTATTGACCCTACATTTAAACACCTGGAGATTGTAGCTGTCGGGAAAGCAAACTTGTGGAAGGGAGTTCCACAGGCGGGAAGCGCGAGAAAAGAAGCTGATGGAGTAGAATTTACGGTTACATCTTATTTGATTAACTGTAAAAGGGTGGGACCTAGTTGCTAATCTAGTATCTCGTGTAAATTCGTACTTAGGCGGCACCAGTGATCTAAGCTCATCGGAGCAGTAGCCATGAAAGTACTTGTAGAAGGGGCACAGGGAAGCCACATCACGCCGGTGAGAGAGCGGCTGCAGCCGGACTGCCAAGTCAGTATCAACCACGTTACAGATCCTCCTTTGTATTTTGTCAAGAAGCCCAAGGAGAGCAGCAGGGGCACCCGACCAGATATGGCAGCAATATTCAATACACGGGCGGATGGTAGATTTGTATATGTGCAGAATAGATTCAGGTGGGAAAAATTTCCGGGCCCTGCACAGGGAGCCCACTTTCATAGCAGCAGATTTGGCAATGGATTCAATATAGTCATTCCATTTGAGGTCCGCCGAGAGTGTAAGGCCAAGGAGGCGTAGTATTTTACTCTCTGGGAGACTAGCCTGTCCCATGCTAATGGGAGGTAGATGCGATTGTCTATGGTGATTAGTTGATAACAGCTTTGTTTTGGAGTCATTGAAATTTACCAACCATTTCCTACCCCAGGTCACTACGGATTGGAGGTCCCTTTCAAGTACGGCAGCGAGGTTCACTTTGTCGTCCAGACCTGGTTTCTGATCGATGCGGAGTAGATTGTTGTGTCGTCGGCATACATGCCAACTTGGGATCTAATGGTGTCGGGGAGATCATTAATGTAGATCAGAAAGAGCGTGGGGCCTAGGATAGAACCTTGAGGGACGCCCGCGTTCGTCTGGTAGTTTTGGGAAGCATGCCCATTTAATACCACCTTCAATGTGCGGTTAGAGAGGAAAGACTGGATGAGGTCAAACAGATGTCCAGTTATCCCATAGCTCCGCAGTTTGCACAAGAGACCAGCATGCCAGACCCTCTCGAATGCTTTGGAGATATCCAAGGCAACGGTTCGGGCTTCACCATTCTTGTCAAGTGCCTGGTATATGTATTCGGTAATGGTCGTTAGCATATCAGCAGTAGACCTGGTGAAGCGAAACCCATACTGTTTGTCAGAGAGAAGCCCGTTGGCCATAAGATGCTGAGTCACCTCGGCGTTGATAATGGCCTCAAAAACTTTGCCAAAGATTGGAAGGAGACTAATAGGACGGTAATTGGCGGAGTCTGAGGGTTCGCCAGAATTCTTAAATATAGGTACTACGCAGGAGGCCTTCCAACAGGCAGGAAAGCAGGAAGCAGATAGGCAGAGGTTATAGAGTTTAGAGAGGACAGAGGAGAGTTCTGGGGCACATTTCTTCAGTACTATGACTGGGATTCCGTCACCGCCGCTCGCTTTGTGTGGGTCAAGTTGCGCAATTATCTTGGCGACCAGCGAGGGTGTAATGTGGACGTTATTTAGTTGAGCCTTAGTTCTGGGTGGGAAGTCTGGTGTAGGTATTCCTAACGAGTCCAGTGTCGAATTGGTTGAGAATCTACGGGCAAAGCATTCAGCCTTGTCGGCTGGGGAGGTGAGAACTTCAAATTCATTGATTAGTGGGGGTATTGAAGTCTTGTTCCTGCTGAGCACGCTTTTGCAGAGACGCCAGTAATCTTTGGAGCCAAACTTAGAGGATGCTATGCGTTGCCTAATTCTGGTAGCAAACGCCCTCTTGGCTTCGTTCAGTACTTTTTTACACTTGTTCCGTGCTGAGGTGAAAAGGCGCCTGTTTTGGTTCGACGAGCAGCTTCGATAGAGCCGGAAGAAATGGTTCCGGTGGGCAATAGCGGCCGAGCAAGCGGGTGAGAACCAGGGGGACGAGTTTGGTTTTAGTTGGAATTTTCTGGCAGGGATAAAAGCATCGATGCCAGCCTTAACCCAAGAGGAGACTTCGGAGGCACAGTCTTCGACAGGAAGATCAAAGACCTTGTTCCAGGGGACGTCGCAGAGGAAGTCCCTGAACGAGTCCCAGTCGGCTCTTTGGTAGCAGTATGATATTCTGCTGGTCTGTTTTTCTTGAGTAGAGTTAGTGTGTATTGATATGTTTACGGAGACTACGGCGTGGTCAGAGTTTCCGAGGGGGCAGAGTTGCCTGGTAGTGCAGGAGTCTGGGATGGAGGTAAAACAAAGGTCGAGTAAAGAGTCCCTTCCGTTAGGGTTTTTAGAGAAACGCATGGGAAAGTCCACCACTTGCGTTAGAGCTTGGGCTATGGAAAAGTGCATGGTGCGGATCCCAGCAAGGTCGGTGGCTGAGTTTTCAAGCCACTTGGTGTGGTGGGCGTTAAAATCACCAAACACAAATATATGGGCAGATGGGTGAGAGGAAATGGCCCTGTCGATGTTAGTAGAGATGCAATCAAGTAACGTATAGTCAGAGGAGGAGGGGGAGCGGTAGCGGAAGAAGAGATAGCTAACCGAGCTTAGAAGTGAGAGACGGAAGCACATGAAGGAATGATCAAGGGATTCAAGAGATGTGACCCTGGCTAGGGGGAGTTGTTCGCTGACATATACACCAAGCCCATGCATATGGACATTGGAGTCCTTCCTGAAGAGAGGAAGGTAACCAGGAACGAACAGCTCTGAAGAGGGGATAGAAGGTTCAAGGTTAGTCTCACATATAGCTAAAATATCGGGTGAGTTAGTTAGAAGGAAAGACTCTACACTATTAAAATTACTGCGAATACCTCGTATATTTGTGAAGGTAACGCAGATAGGTTTTGGGCGATTTACGACTAGCTGGTTTAGGTTTGCTATTTTGTTTGTTTAATTTCATGCTGGTTATAGTTGTGGATAGAGAGAGGTCTAGAGTAGGGTCAGATGGTCGTTAATTGCAGCAGGTGAAAGATGGTGAATGGCGCCGCCTGCAGCATAATGTGGCCTCGGGGTTGCCCATCGGAAATTCATGCAGGGACGCCCGTCCATGCGCGAAATGGCACTACAGGAACCCCGATATTATTCAACTGTTGATCAGAGCAGTCTCTCGAGACGCTACGCAAGAGTTCGGGCTCCTAACTACCAGTCGGAAGCAGCAACCAGGAAACTGCCAACCCGGTACCCTCAGAATGAAGAGACATTGCCACCATACTCACCAACTACAAAAAGCTTCCAGCCGAACCGACAAAGACCGAAAAAGAGAGAGATGAACCGGGAACCCCTTCCTAAACAAGAAACAAGGCAATCACCTCTACTCCTGTCCAAAAGAAGTGGGTGGAGTGTGAGTCCGGGCGATAGAAGGTACTATCTACTCCAATTAAAAAAAAAGAAAAAAAGAATAAATGTGTGACTGAAGTTAATTAAGTTTTAACTTAGTATAAGTCAAACCAAAATTTGATAATTAAGAACAATTTACACAAAAATTAGGCAGAAAAGATAAGAACCGAAATAAAATAAGATAAAAAATACAAATAAAAATACAAATCAAAATAAATAAATAAATAATTCAAAAAATAAGATCACACTGGCTAAACTCACCAAGTTGCAGGCTGGCTGACAGAAAAAAGTTAAGAAAATTTCAAAAATTATCTTCATTTTGTTTCTTCTATACAGTTCTGGAAAGTTTAAGTTACCTTGAGTAGAGAGAGAGAGAGAGAGAAAGAGAGAGAGAGAAAGAAGAGGGAAGAGAAAATGATGATATTTAGAAAATACCTAATAAATTTACATATAAGATATTTATAATACTTCTTTTATAACAATTAAAAATGTATTCAATACAAGTCGCTTTTCCTTTAACTGGTTTCCATTTAGAAAGATTGTGTTTTTGGTTGGGCAGCAAAATCTCTTTTCCATAAGTTTCTTTGAAAATGATAGACAAGTTATTATCCTTTAGTTTCGAATTAAATTTCTCTTGTAATCTTATGATATTTTTTTCTTTTCTAAACTCATATTACATGAGAAGTGTTCAATAATTGATAATAATTGCGAAAAATGTAGACGAAAACGCTGAGTAAAAGAAAATATTTGGACAATTCCGATATAAATTAAGCTATGAAATGAAAAAAAAAACATATGTAAAATTATAGACAAAACCTAAATAATAATCCCTTGTCTCTCTTTGTCAATGAAACCTGCACATATATATATATATATATATATATATATATATATATATATATATATATAAACCAGATATTTTCCTTTATTTTGTGGTTTTATTTTATTTTTATCTCTATATGTTTGTATATATGTACACACACACACACACACACACAGACACACAGACACACACACACACATAGACATATATATATATATATATATATATAGGGCAGGTATGACATATATATATATATATATATATATATATATATAACTAGGGTAGGCTGGACTTGAAAAACTCATCACTTGATGAGACATAGTGTCAAAACAAAATGGCCACATTTGTGGTGATATTATAACATATTTGTGTTCTATATATTTTATAACATATTTGCATTATATATTTTAAATATAAAAACATATATATATATATATATATGATATTAATATAAACCTAAATATATAAGACTTGGCATGTCTCACTCTAATTGTGCCTGAGTAGTGAATTCATTCCTCACTGGGTGCATCATACTTTCAGCCTTTTTTCTCAACTAAGCTATGTTAATAAAATCACTATAAACATCTAAATTTATACCTATTTCACGCATGCATGTATATATATATATATATATATACATATATAGATATATATATATGTGTGTGTGTGTGTGTGTGCGTCTGTGTGTGTGTGTTTGAGAGAGAGAGAGATTGAGAGAGAGTGTGTGTGTGCGCGCGCGCGTGTAATACATATATATATTTAAAATTAACTCACACGCAGTCACTGCATTGATTCTTGTTAATGACTGTGAACAAAACAGTAACAAACATTTAGGACAATGTAGCCACAATTTAAATCACAATACACATTAGTCAGTTAAGTGCCATACGTGATACACGCTTGGGCGATCATGTCTCGAAAGAGTCATTACTGACTTGGCAGAAGGTTATCATTCAGTTGGTCGCCATTACTTTCTGTGGTAGACTATCGCCAGTCAAGACTAAAGAACCCAATCTGTCCTGTTATTTAACCCATAACTGGATGAAAAAAACAGATTAATACCTATTTGCGCGGAAGTCAATGCAGGGAATTCAATTGGAATTCGAACCCCTCTCCCCGATTTCTCGTTCCGTGCATATATCCACTGCACCACAACGCACATCTTCACCTATTTCGAAAATTGAAAAAAATACAATGAAAAATGAAACAATCTGTTGTTTTCAGTAACACTAGTTTGGGCGCACACAGATACACATTTATGCGAACACGCGCGTACATACATACATACATGCATACATACCTGTCTGTGTGTGTACGATTTAACCCACGAGAAGAGTAAATCCATATGACTCCATAACAAAACTGCTTTTCTTTAACCACCAAAGGGAAACATTGCTTCAAGCCATCAATGTGACTGATACAAGTCTCTTTCAGAGCCACACCTTCTGGGCCTTACATTTTAGACCAACCTAAAGCAGTACACCGATTCTATAGCTGCATCTACTGCTAGGAAATGTGGGGCTTTTTTTTGGACTAAAACTTTTTCTCGTCAGAATCAATCTTGCACATTTATAAATCTACCATTCGTCCGTGCATTGAATACTGTTGCCCTATCTGATCGGGTTCTCGACAAAATCTAAAGAAGGATCTGCAGAATACCTGATCCTGTCTTGACATTTCGACTGCTGTTACTTTCTCAGCTTTCCCCTGTCTTTCCTACAAATATTTTCATAGCAACAACACTGACGATTTTTTCCTTGTGACCCGAACACGTGATAGTACATTGGCATCTTGGTCCCATCCTTTAAGCATTAAAATAGTTAAAGTAACCACGTATTCTACTCTAAAAATTTATTTTCTCTCACTTCCCACCAGTGGGATATCCGTCCATTTACTTGCTCCCCTGATAGTTACAATCTCCAAAAATTGAAATGCAACGTCAACTGTCATCTTCTGTCGTATTGAATCCCATTTATCTTTTATCTTTCTTCCATACCCTTTGTAATTAATATTTTATCTTATTGTAACCCCTGCGCACCAGAGTAGCGAGACCATCTTGTTTAAAATGATTAAAAACATTTTAAAAATTAAAAAGGAACGGCTTAGTAAAAGTGAATTCTTTCACTTTTACTAAGCCGTTCTATTGAGGAGAGACGACAATAACATGAAACCGATTCAAAGAGACAGAAGATGCTATTTGATATTAGTTTAATATTTGCAAGATTGCAGTTTACGTGAAGGTAAGAAACAGAAGATAAAGATTTAGCAAATAGACAAAAATCAAGGTAAAACGCTCTGGGATAGAGAAAAAGCAAATTCATTTCTTTCTAAAGAGTATTCTTGCCAAAGGAATGTGAGCCAACATTACTTAAACTTGAAATCATTTCGCCATTTCCGTCTTCCCTACTGATAATGTTTCCACGATTTGGCGCTGTCCGAAAAACAATTATTGATAACTTATAAACACTAAATAACTGAATGTAATGAAAACAGCTAATACAATCAAAGAGTAAGAAAGAATTGTTTTGAAAAAGAAATACAAATATCACATATGAATTATTTTTTGTAACAAAAATGACAGGCGATAATTTCAACTCCTCATCTGTATTCAAAGACGATAAAATTAAATAATGAAATACAACGGTTTTCATTCATTTGCCGTTTCTTTCTCACGTTGTCAGTTAAATGCCGCCAATCCCAGAGATAAACAAATTCAAAAGATTTCTGGCGAAATATCTCAAATGAAGAACGAACACAATTTTACGTATTTCAATTCGGACCAGCACAGTTGGATAAGAGCCATATGGGTTGATGGATTGAAGTATTACTTTACTACTACTACTACTATTATTATTATTATTATTATTATTATTATTATTATTATAAATCTTTTACAATCGTCAGTTCTGTTTCTACATCGGTAGAGCCCAAGTATAATATACACCATGAATTGACTGATTTGTTTTCTACGGCATATCAACACTTTATGGGCTGATGGACACATCATGCTTTAACACCGGTTCCCATAAGCAAGATCGAGCCTGGATAAGTGACTGCTGGGTAATACTATTTTCTGCATGCCCGGATGTGCGAGTAATGTAATAGTTAATGACTCAGAATTGTTAATTGGAGAGACGAGTTCTAATTCTTGTTGCGTTTGTTAAATTAAGTTTAAACACAAATAAGCAGGAAAGGTAGAAATCCGACTCTTTCCCCCCAACTATGGATTAATTATTAAAACTTCTGTTACTAAACCTTTATTATTACCAACAAAAATTCTTGCAATCTAGAAATATTTGCTGGCATGAAATAACCTGCAGATAGTTAACAAGGCTCAGAAAATCAAGCCGAATCATATTTTGGATTTTATGAATAATATTTTTCTCAGGGAATATTACATTAATATTTTTCTTTCAAAGTTTGGTTCGTTATATTCAGTTGCAGAAAAAGACTGTTGACATTTATATAGAATATAATGAAGAAAGAGCGCTTAAAATGTTTCACAATCACAGGAGAGCTCGAAAGCAAGAGAGACAGAGGAAAACAATGCATAACCTTCCTGGTGAGCTTCAGCGTATGAATGGTGGAGCAGGGTTTTCAACTGATGCCAAAAAGAGAATATATATTAAGAACTAAGAAGGACAGGAAATTGTGTAGAGTCATGATCGCCAACATTCTGAAGAGACGTAGCACCTAAAAGAAGATATACGATCGATCTTCGATGGATTCTTCCTTGTTGAGTTGAAGGTAGAGAGGTTGATCTTCCATAATCGCCTTGTTATTAGGACGTTTTGACAAGCAACTTTTACTAAAAAACATCTACTATACTGATTGGTCCAGAAAAATCCTTCCAGTTGCGGCTTACGGTCATATCACGTTGAATACACCGGTTCTCGCTCCATCACCGAAATTAAGCAACGTTGAACCTGGTCAGTAATTAGATGTGTAACCGCTTGGGAATACCAGGTGCGTTGTTGTGCAGTGGATATCGGATCGGAAAGAGAAATCAGTGAGCAGAGTTGGAATTTCAGTTGAATACCCTGCATTCACTTAAGCACTGGTACCCTTGGGAAAGGTATTAATCCGTCCCTTCCCTCCAGTTATGGGTAAAATAACAAGGGTAGGATTTGGGGACCCTGCCCTTAAAAACAAATCCCAATGAATCATGATACTCGAAAAGAAAAAGTTAATACTAGACGCAAACCTTATATAAAAACAACAATAAATTGTTGAAAGGAAAAGGTATTACCAGCAATAAATAAATAAAAACTTAATTGGTATAGTTGGCAATATATGACCCGCTGAGGTTGATATGCCATAAAAACAAAACAACACAACCAAACCACCTTCCAGTTGCCCAATATCTCCCGAATAGTGATTACAACCGAATATAAACAACTAAATAATCTGATCGTACTATTTAATATAGAAGTGTGACTATTACAATTCGACAATTAGATTCACATTGGGGATGGCGTACGTCCACATCACAGTGATACACTAGCCTCAATGTAATCACTGAAGTTAAGCAACGTGAAGCCTGGTCAAAATCTAGATGGGCAACCGTTTGCAAATACAGGTAATGTAAGCTTGGATATGTAAGTGATGTAATGGATAAGGGCACGTAATTATAAATCGGCGGGCCGAGTTTTAATTTCATTTAGGTTAGTTATATTCACTCACGGAGAGGCGAGATCGAATTCCAGTCAAGTTGGTTGGCAGAAACAAGTAAAATTTAACCCATAGCTGGAGGAAAAAGCGGCGGATTTATACCTTTCACGAGGGCATTTGCGCGTAAGTACATACGCTGGATTCGATTGGAATTCGAACTCGGCTCTCCGATTTCTCCTTTCGAGCCGATATCCACTGCACCACAACGCACACCCACTATCAAGTCTACAAAAGAGCAAATATTTTTTCTTTCTCTCTTTATCATTTTCTTCCATATGTTCTCACACGTTGCTATGATGTCCCCCGCTAGGCAATAATCATTTCCTAAGTCCAGTAAATATTTTGCTGCAATACACAAACGCACATTCAAAATCGTGTATATCACACACGCACTTGTAAATAACAGACACATATTTAAAAATATTTTCAGTGTATTTTCTTTTTTTTTTCAATTGTGTATACATATAAATCTTTTCGTTAATTTCATAGATTATTGTTTATTTTAAATTCCATTTTTTGTGTTTCTTAATTTTACTCAGACTTACATAAGTACGCCATATATTGTTTCCCAGAAGAACTGTACGAAGAGATATTAAATGTTTACTGGAAAAATGACCACACCTCACAAGAACAGTGTAACTTCTGCTACAAATTAAGACAGGTATTTCTTTTCTTACAACAATTATCTAACTTATATGGCGAGAAGATCTTGTTAAAGCAACACAGCCTACCAAGATGTATTATCGGGAGATTTAATCTTGACATCATCAGATATACGTATATGGTGTCGTTTTCTACGTAAAGCTTTACCCTATTTTTTTAAATATATTTCTTGGCACCTTTAGTATATTACCTAAATTTTGTCTTGCCACGTTTAATTTCTGGAAGAAAACTCTCGATATTCTCAATTAGAATCATATCGAAAAATGTATTATTTTCTCATCAAAGTCAGTAGCCGACAAATCCCATTTAAAGATATCATCTGACATTGATGCAAATAAGAAACCTTTAAAAAATAAATAAGGATTTACTAATAAAACTTTGACTAATTGTATTTGATTTCACTAGCTAAATGTTAAAAATAATGATAAAATAAGCTCTTTCCCTATAAGAAATCTTTCAGCATTCATTGACCAAATAGACAGCGTTACTGTCGATTTAAATTTATAAGATATTTTTATTAACTCAAATGTTGACGAAAAATATTTTCAAGTTCAGTTAACTTTTACCGCTCTTTCCCCCACTGATGATATTTTCATTCCTAACACTGAGCATCTCTGAAGTGGTATGGAATATCGAGAACTTGAATAAGTCATTATTCTATTTAATATGTGCTATTTTAGTTGATGCTGTTGTTGAAAGAGGCGTGGTTTATGTTATTTTGTAACGTTTTTTGACTTAATAGGGTCACTGATAATATGTTACGCCAGTGTCAGCATTTAAAAGGGTACTACTATGTCACGCTGAGATCAACCGTTAATGTGGTCAATAATATATGTTGGGTAAGTCACTGATTAATTAAGGTTAAATAGTATTTCATGTCGCGAATATCACCAGATTATGAGTGAGCTGTAGAAGAAATGTTTATTCTCAGTTTTATTTCTCCTGATATCGGCATTTTTATATCCATTATATAATAACACCTTATTTTAAGGACAGTATGAAATATCTGTGGGAAACTGATTGACGTACATGTTTGTTCTCAGACAGAGTTTTATATTGTCAAATCATATACACAGTTTTATTTATATATATTTAAATCTGTCTCGCGCAGAAAAATATATATACAACAAGCAGTGTGAAAAGCGAACGAAAATATAAGGTCTTACTTCTAATAATTCCAAAAGAGAATCAGATATGTCGGAGATTCTTCTGTGTTTCTGGAGAAACCATGTTTAGGATTCCAGATTTGAGTGAGTTAGATTCATTAGCTAAATTATGCAAAAAGTTGCTGCTTGGACACTGACTAACTAGCTACTTTCGTCATTCTGACTTGACGTTACTAAGCAGCTGTCATGTTGTTTCACCTTCATTAAAGAGAAATAATTGCTTTCTGTATGTGTACAGGATGTGATTTTGTAGCTTCAACCAATCTGAATTCCCTCCAAAAATATCGCTCGCTTAAAAATAAAGGTGATGGTCCTACTAAAAAGGAAACTTTTGGCATTTATTGACTAATTACGCAGTACTATTTAGATATTTAAATTTATAAATATTTCTCTTAAAATTTTTTCCAGGGAAATAGGTCCCTGAAATTTAGTAGCTGTTATAGCTTTTTCTAACAAGCTAGATCCTGGTCGGTACCTAGATGAATAAATATTTGGGTATACGAGGTACCTTAAGCTTGGATGTGTAGTTGGTGTAATGGAAACTCGGAATTGTACATCTGATAATCAACTTATTATTCCCGTTAAGTTCGTTATATTAATTTACGCGAAAACAATATATTTTTTTAATAAGCGTTTCACCCCGAGCAAGGCATGTCACTGCCACTACTGCGCAGGGGGCTACATAGAGTGGAGAAAGGATGATTAAATATAGGAAATGTCAGAGGGTGGGTGATAGGCGGGTAAGGATACCGAGAATGAGGGTTGGGTAGATGGGAGTGTACTGAGAATAATTGGGAGTTAGTGTGATAGGAGGTGTCTATTGACCCTACATTTAAACACCTGGAGATTGTAGCTGTCGGGAAAGCAGACTTGTGGAAGGGAGTTCCACAGGCGGGAAGCGCGAGAAAAGAAGCTGTTGGAGTAAAATTTACGGTTACATCTTATTTGATTAACTGTAAAAGGGTGGGACCTAGTTGCTAATCTAGTATCTCGTGTAAATTCGTACTTAGGCGGCACCAGTGATCTAAGCTCTTCGGAGCAGTAGCCATGAAAGTACTTGTAGAAGAGGCACAGGGAAGCCACATCACGCCGGTGAGAGAGTGGTTGCAGCCGGTCTGCCAAGTCAGTCTCAACCACGTTACAGATCCTCCTTTGTATTTTGTCAAGAAGTCCAAGGAGAGCAGTAGGGGCACCCGACCTGATATGGCAGCAATATTCAATACCTGGGCGGATGGTAGATTTGTATATGTGCAGAATAGATTCAGGTGGGAAAAACTTCCGGGCCCTGCACAGGGAGCCGACTTTCATAGCAGCAGATTTGGCAATGGATTCGATGTAGTCATTCCATTTGAGGTCCGCCGAGAGTGTAAGGCCAAGGAGGCGTAGTATTTTACTCACTGGGAGGCTAGCCTGTCCCATTGGGAAAAATACGAAGCCGCCTATTCTCACCTATCTATGAGTGCTATTTTGAAAATGACACACGAGGGCAGAAACAGGCATGTTTGTGTATGTTTGGCCGATTGTATCCAAGTTTGTCTCCCTGCTAGGGCCACTAGATAATCCTTATTTGGTGTTGACATGTGGTTTGTTCTGCAATTATGCTCTACAGACCTTCGTTAGGCTTTCTGGGAGAAAGCGAACCACCTGCTGTTATTTAGAATCTTAAAAGTACCACTACGATCAAACTCATGGTCACGATAACTTATAATTTCTAGCTTCCGAATAGTTTCGTCTACGTATTATCACAAGGATTAGGCCGACCCATGGTACGTATGCTCATGCATTTCCAGATGATGCCACACACTAGATACAGAAGAAATAACATGTCAACAGCAAATAAGGACTATCTAGTCACCCTAGCAGATAGGCAAAGTCGGATACGATCAGCCAAATATGCACAGATGTGTGTCTTTCTCGTTCCCTGGTGTGACATTTACAAAATCTACGACTACATGTATCAGGTTTGAGTTTTCAATATATAAGGATTTCCTCACTCGACGTCTTTCGCTGAGTGTTGGATAAAGTAGCTTAATTAGTAATTCCATATTTTTTGATTTTCGCTGATGCATCAGTTCTGTTCTTCGCTGATGCCATACGTGATATACACTTGGGAGATCATGTCTCGAAAGAGAAATCACTGACATGGCAGAAGACTTTTTACAGCAGTAGATTGCTATTACTTTCTGTAGTAGACTTGTTGCCAACCAAGGCTACAAAACCCGATATATCCTGCTATTTAACCAATAGCTAGAGGGAGAAGAGTTAGATTAACACTTTTCTCAAACGTAATTTCGAAGAGAGTGTCAAGAAAGGACTACAAATAAACTGCAAGAAAACTGAATGAATAGTCATCTGCAAAAAGGACAGCCCAAAAGGCCAAATACAGGTGGGGGATACTAAAATCAAGCAGTTACAAAAATTTAAATACCTGGGAAGCGTTCTAACAGAAGACGGAAAGTGCAACACAGATATAAGAACGCATTCCAGAAGATGAGTAAAATATTGTAAGACAGGAAAATTTCATTATCAAAAACAAAGAACAAAGTACTGGATTAGTATGTGATCACAGTTGTTTAATATGGTAGTGAATGCTGGACAATATCATCTAAGATGTAGGAAAAACTTGAAGCTACCTAAATGTGGGTCTACAGAAGGAAGATGCGAATATCATGGATCGAGCATGTGAGCAATGATGAGGCTTTGGAAAGGATGGAAAGGAAAAGTAGATTAATACTGAGCAACAGGAAGAGACAGCTAAAGTTCCTGGGACATGCAATGAAAAAGGAGGGCTTGGAGAACCAGATACTAACAGGCCAGATAGAGGGGAAAAGAGACAGGGGAAAGCAGTGGATAATATATTTGAATGTCCTGATCAGGTAGATGACAGAACGAGGATTGCGTGGAGTAAAAGGAGAAAGCGTGCTAAGAGCCACCAAGGATAGGGAGATGTGGAAGGCCATAATCGCCAACGGACTGTAAGAACAGTGCACATAGAAGAAGAAGAAGAATTACGTGGAGGTGAGTGCAGCAGATTAAAATGGAATTTAAAATCGACTCTCTAATATCCACTACACCACAACACACATCCTGTACATATTTACGAAAATTAACGAAATCGGTTCTTCTTTTCGTATGTGCCGTATCCTTTCAGGACTTAGGCGATCATGGCTTTCCACGTCTCCCTATCACCTGGTGCTTCTTAGCACGCTTTCTTCTTGTAACATCTGGCAACCCCCGTTCTGTCATCCACTTGCTCAGGCCTTTCGAATATGTTATACGCTTCTTTAAACCTGTCTCTTTTTCCCTCTATCTGGCCTGTTAATATCAGGTTCTCCAAGCCCTTCTTCCTCATTGCATGCCACAGGAACTTCAGTTGTCTCTTTCTGATTGTCAATATTATTTTCATTTTCCATTCTTTCCAACGCCTCACCATTGCTCACATGCTCGGTCCATGATATTCGCAGCATCCTTCTGCAGAACTACACCATTACGAAATGGATAAATTCTGAAATGTTTTAATTCATTTGTTTAAACATCATTTTTTTTAATGGATACTAGTATTTAATAGGATCTTTTTTTTTTAAATTAAACAGTATATTTATTTATATCTACCGGCATAATAGCAGAGAAAACCTGTTAGGAAAATATGATTCTTTCGACAGGACTTGAATCTGCGTACCGTAAGGGAAAATGTCAATTGACCTGACGCATTAATTTTATTGTATGTATGGATTCTATAAATATGTAAGATTTCTTGTAAATCATATTCCTGCAGTCAGATATCTCGAGTTTATGAACCTTTGTATAACGTTGGTTGTAAAGATTTACCGGACGTTTCTTTTATAATCATTTCACCCCAAGCATGGCAGGATCGCCACTTGTGCGCAGGGAGTTATAACGAGAGAAAAAACAAGGTACAGGGAACCTCAAAGAGAAGATAAAAGATGGATGGGAATCAAGAACATAAAAGATGTCAATTGAGGTTGTTGTAAAACTTTTGAAGACTAAAGCCATCGAAGAAGCAAGCAAACAAGAAGTCCGAGAAAAGAAACTATTAGAGTAGAAGAGGAGGTTATATTTAAATATTTTGACTGTAAAAGGGTAAGACTTCGATGCAAATCTAGTAGTATTAAATTCACGTGAAAGGAGCACCAGGGAAAAAAAAAGCTTGTCGGAGCAGTTGCCAAGAAAATACTTGTAAAAAAGACAGAAGGAATCCACATCACGTCGCTGAAAGAGTAACTGAGTCGGGCTGCCAAGTAACGATCGATCTTCGTTTATATTTTGTCAAGAAGTGCCAGATCAATAGCAGGATCACCAGTCTAGATACGGAAACAGCATTTAATGTCCGAATGGTAGATTTATACGTGTGGAAAATAGATATTTATGAGAAAAAACTTATACAGTAACCCACGCTTCCTAGCAGTAGATGCAGCTATGAATTAGATATAGTCAATTCATTTGAGGTCGTTTGAGAGTGAAACCAGGGCCGAGCAGTGTGGTCTTCTCTAGGAGACTAGAGTCACCCTTTCTGAGTGTAGACAGAAACATTTCTCCATGGTGGTTAGAAGAGAGCAGCTTCGTTTTGAAGGCTGTTCAGTAGCCAGTTCCTACCACATTCAAACACAGATTGGAGGCCCTTTTGAATGACAGCAGCCAGCTTTACATTGTCAGCGTAGGCAGTTTTACGATTACGACGGGAGTAAATGTTGATATCATCTGCATAGATACCTACTTAGAAACTAATTACATCAGCAAGATGTATTTTATAATTATATTTATTTTTAAAGGCGTTTTTTGTGTCTTAATTGAAAAATCTTACTTTCTTTGCATTTTTTTAAATGAAAGAATTGCTTTGAGAATGATTACTAATTACTCATTATGGTCTCTTGAAAAAAAAAAGATTCGTTATTAAAACATCGTGGATATTTCGTTCATTTAAAATAAAAAGAAAATGCAGTTCATTTATTAATCTCACGGTAAATATTTTTTTAAATCAGCGCCTAAATATCTCCCCAATGATATGACTTCAAAAATCATTTTTATTTTTATTTTTAAAAATATCCCAACTGGTTTAAGAAACAATAAATCATGAATATCAAACAAAGAGGGTTATTTCCCTTTGAGCTTGCCAAATTTCCTGCAAACGTCAAACGTTAATTTTATTTTTGTTACAAAGCATTGATTTTAATGCTTTTCGAAAAGGATTTTCCGATTAATAAATTTCCGCACGTTATCCCCAAATCGGCCATATTTTCTCCAACCTTGAATCAGAGAAGAATATTTCTAAATGAGTTTATTTATTGCTATGAAATGCGAACTTTCTGTCAAAATATTGCTTCGAAATTGTCCAGGAAGGCTACCGGTTAGGCGTGGGCTTTCTTGGAGATGTCTTCGATTAACAGAATTTTAAAATAGATTAGCGTAGGAAACAGATTTAGTTAAAAAACATACGAACACGGAAAGTGAGAAAGATAAGCCTGAAAGGGAAAAGAGAGTGATATTTAATAAGCTTTTAGTAGCGTTTAATAAAAACTGTAATCTATCTATCTATCTGTTTCAAACTTCCTAACACATTAAACACTTTGATTACTTAATTCAGCTTATAAAAACACATAAACATGAAACCAAGCAAATGGCTAACTTAAATATCCAAGAAGTATACGCAAATATTCTCGTTACAAAATCCCTCAAAATATTAAGAAACTACTTCAAACATCTAAAATGCTATCTATCTATCTATCTTTCTATCTATCTATCTATCTATCTATCTATCTATATTCATGTATGCGTCTATCTATATCAGTCTATTGATATATACCTAATTATTGAAAGAAGAAGAAGAAGAAGAAGAAGAAGAAGAAGAATATATTAAATATTAGCATAAAATGCAAACTATTTCCCAAAATGTTTTTTTTTCAAAAATGCCAGGTTACCGTTTAGGCTTCGGTTTATTTGGAGATGTGTTCTATTGTATGTGTATCTATATCAGCCTATTAATACATACCTATATATCTACCTATTTATTTAAAGAAGAAAAAGAAAAAGAAGGAGGAAGAGGAGGAGGTGGAAGAGAAGAAGAAATAGAAGAATATATATATATATTTCATGATTTTATATTTTTTGTTTCGAGCATGCTCTTTGTTCGTTTTTTTATTTTATCTACAACACAGCATAGTAGGGTCGGTTGGGCAACTTCTGTGAGAAAAGTTGCACCATGACGCAAGTTACTTCACCAAATATTTGGAAATGGCATGCTGTACCACTTTGAATTCGAATCAAGACCACTAATAGGAACATTACCGTCTGTTTGTGCGTCAAGCTGAGAACATTGCAGAAAATTCGGAAACTTCTGGATGAGTCTAATAGAGATCTCTAGTGATGGCCACGCTATGTCTCCATTCATCGACCCTCAGGACCTCAAACTGAACACGGAGTCCTATATCAAGTGCCCTGATAAATTGTTTCTGCCCTGTGTCAAGAGGGCGGCAGCTAGTACACCTTATGTTTAGCAACAGGATCAACATCATGCTACACAAGGATGAGAACGCACTCATTGCTGTCACACAATGTCTGCAAACCCACCATCCATTACATCAGATCACATAACTCTTCAAGTTGAAACGCCCTTTATTTATATGTGTTGGGCGCAATTGAGCGAATGACCACAAAAATCTCCTTGTAAACTCCTTGTAACATAAAACATGAACTGAAGACAAGCATTATGACAACATTCCTCAACTTAAACAAGGAGACCGTCCAGAAGAGTTTCAGGAGATTCCGAAGTCGTTTGGATGCCGTGGTTAAAGCTAATGACGATTTTATTGAATGAATGTATTTACACTTTCGTATTTCAAGATATTTTATGTAATTTAGGTAAATATAAATGTTAAAATGAGATGTCAGTGTTATTTTTATTTATGTATAATTTAGACAACAATTCATTCATCGCACCCTGTATACAGATATGAAAAGACAAATATAAATATAGATAGATAAATAGATATTAAAAAGATCAAAATAGATATGGCTACATCACATTGAATTCATCTTTTCCTGCTTGATCACCGAAGTCGAGCCTGTTTAGTACAAATGTGCGTGACCGATAGGGAAAACCAGATGCTGTAATTTTGAATCTATGGACGGTGTAATGGATAATGACTTGGAATTGTTAATCGCAGAGCCACTTTTTAATTTCCTTTGGGTTCGTTTATTGATTTACGCGCAAAAAATGGGAAAGGTTCGAATACACCACTCCTAACCCAGTTATGGATTAATCAGTAATTCTTTTATAGTTAAACCTTATTTTCTCACAACAATTAATTTACAACTCTATCTATCTATCTATCTATCTATCTATCTATCTATCTATCTATCTATCTCTGTTTATTCTCATTGTTACACATTCTTCAAAAATGTTTTATCTATAACAATACAATATGTTTTGATTTCATATCGAAATATAATGGTATTTCCTATTGGAATTCTGTAAAAAAGTGTTTTTAATGACATCTATCTATCTATCTATCTATCTATCTATCTATCTATCTATCTATCTATTATAATCTCTCGGTTATCATTCAACAATTAATTAAAACACAAAAGTATATTTGCACACCCGCAAAATAGGATCAGAATGACTGAAAATATTTTTGAAAAACCAGACCAAGGCAAATTTCACAAGCTGGTGTAAAAAGTAAGATTCTGGATTCTGATTGGATAAGAAATAGCAAATTAACTATAACCCCGGACAAATTTTCTTAAGACCTAAAAGAGGTGTATGCAGTTTGATTCGATCACGTGACTGGATTTCACTACTTATCCACGTCTCTTGACCGACCAAAGACCGTCCGATGGGAGCAGGGATCTAATAAGGACCTCATCACAATGTACGGGAAAAATTTCTAAACGCCGAATCTGACATGTATTCGTTCTTCCTTTCCTTTCAAATTTCCTTTCTTCGTCTTCACTCACACGTCGTCAAAGAAATATCCACAACTGACTCCTAAAAACTAATGTCCGATAAGTACAATATTTTATTGTTTCACCTTTTTTTTCTTTTTCTCGCCAGCCATAAAAAAAGGAAACACAGGAAAGGAACACAGTCTTTATTAATAGCCTGTTAATCCTTCTCCACACACACACATTCTGCTACTATTATTTGTAAGCTCTGGATTCATTTAATTCCTTACTACTATTTCTCTGGAACATTTAACTACGCACATATTTCTCTTTGAACATTTTCTTCTTGCAAATTTGATATTCTGCTCAGTTAAAAAAAATTTCACTTATTTTACAAACAAAACATTTCTATTCTTTCAACCTTCAATCAAACTTCTGGTAATTTAAATTGTGCGAATTTTGGTTGTGTTTGGCACAAGGCCAATTTGACAAACATCAGGTCTATCCCAATCTGCTAATATCTAACTTTCTTTTCGTTTCCCAGAAACAAGAAGTTAGCTAATCCCTTTTGCAGACGCATTACTCTGGCTTAATCAGCAGTTGAACAACAATTGTCTTTTTTTATTGAAAAAATAGTTTCGTTAAAATTTTTTCTCTCACAAATTTTAACTCAAACCATCGGGTTTTTTCCAGCTATTCTGCCCTCTTTGATCATCCCCCGATATTGATTATTATGAAAGTTACCCACTGGAGATTTGAACTCGGATCCTATGCTTTGAACGCTAAAATGCTACTCAATTGTCTACTTCATAAGAACAGTTCCAAAACAAAAGTCATGAAATGAGTTGAGAGAATCGTTTCTTCAGCAATAGATTCGCCATAGCCGCGGTTGTTGATGATAACAGTGATGTATAATAAAAGTGATCACTGTAGCTTGGCACAAATTTCCATTCAAGTTTAATTTGAAATTTTTATTGTATTATTATCGATCCTTTTCTTGATATAGTCATTCATTTTCTAAGGCTTAACAGCCCTATGCAAATAATTTAGAACATGAGATATTTTTACATTGTATGTAATTCTTTTAGAGATAGTAATAATTATGAGATTACTAATTAACTAATAGCTGGATGGCGAGAGATGTATTCATATCTTTCCCTGGTCTATTGGCGCGTAAGTGAATATAATGAACCTTACTGGACTAAGAAATAATCGATTCACAATTCCGAGCCGTTATTCATAACACCACATGCTCATCAAAACTTGGTATTCCCAGACGTATTTTGGTGTAAATTAAAGATCCCCGCTAACACAAATGAACTAGACAAAACGAATAAAATAAATACCTCGATAGTTCTGACAGTGTGTTCGTTAGAATAACGTAGGAGTCAGAAGAGATATCATACTAGAACGATTAGTAGTGAGTTATAACAGTAGTGACGAAGAATCGAACGTTACACGGAGTGGGAAAAATAGGCTTTTGCTTCGGTGTACATAATAACAGTAATGACGAGAAATTAGAAAAGCACATTGGTGTATTGTTTTGTGTGCATGAAGAAAAAATAGATATTGTCGAATACGGAATAATTATTAACCTAAGTTTTAAAAATACAGCAACAGCAACATCAGCAACCGTGACAACAGTAACATAAGTTGGAACTCTAGAAAAAAGTTATTTGAAATACTTCAGAAGAAAGCGGAAATTTTCCAAACTATTTCACTCTCGATGCGGTGGCAAAAGTCATAGCTGAGTTTAAATACTCTTCAGATGATTTAATTAATTTTCTGCTTATTTAAGAAGATACGAGAAAATTTACATAGAAAAATGCAGCGACTGGAAAGCCGAGAAAAATAATTTTGTCAGAACAGTTACTAGAGTTAGAACATGGCAAATACTCTATTTTTGTATTACTGAGAAAACCAAGAGAAATTTATTTACTTAACTTTTTGCAAGAAAAGTTTTTTATTCAATACTTGTTAGAAGTGTATGAATCTGACAAAAAATAGCCATATATGCTGAATCGCTAACAAGGTGTGTAAAGGATTAAAACTAAATGAGCTGACTTCGAATATGTCTAAGGAAATAATTTTCGTTCAAGATTTAACGGCGAAAAAAGAAGCAGAAATACGTGCTAGAATCCTAAAAAAACTGGAACAGAATGAAAAATTAAAACTACAAGAAATATTGCACGAATGTCAGAGATTCCTTATTACGGAGGAAATTGTAGACAGAAAATGCGCATATATACACACAAAAGAATAATATCTTTCAGATACTTAAGGATACATATCGATGATGACTCTCCTTTTAAGAATAAACTGTGATAAAATGTAGAAAATTTTGGACAGTCACAATGCAAAATTAAAGTAAAGAAAAGTTTTTACAGAAAAGAAATTGTCCAGAGCTTTGGGACTGAAAAAAATATTACTGAAAAACAAAAAGATTCTGCATGTGAACATTAATTATGTGAATCTAAAAATGCAATTAAATACTCGTAATTGTAAAGCAACGTCAAACGATGGGGAAAGTTATGGAACAAAATTGCATATATATGAATCTGTCTACGCCGTTATGGTAAATAACGTTCTCAAGCAACACATACGTGACAGGTTAAAATTTGGGTGATATTTCTGTGCACCTTGTATCGTTTGTTTGCCAATCGTTTGACACAATCTGTCAAAAATTCATATTTCTCTATTTTTTCAGGATTTTGCGTCATACACATTTAGTCCATGCAAACTAACAATAGTTATAAGCATTAATACAACATTGTCAGGTTTGAAACACTGGAATGTAGAGTTTTAAGAAGTCTTATGTTGTGGAGTTGTTCTAAAGAATGTGTTTTCATTTTTAAACGTTAAAACGGAAAAGAGATTGTCGATTCAAATAATGGAACATTACAAGAAGAATGATATTCAGAAGGTGGAGTCCTATTCTAGCGGGTTTGGTTTGTATCAAGGCGTGTTCACAATATTATCGTCAGTTAATGAACCGATGTCTCTTCTTATGCTAGAACGGAAATTGAATGCCCCAGCAGAAAAAGATACATGATCGTATCATCCAGTCCATCATATTACGATCTCTGAAATATTCATGTAAAAATAAAAACCCAGCGTCTCTGCTGAGATATGAATCGTAGGACCGTATTCCGCAGATTGGTCAATGAATTCTAAGATCCTGCAACCCTGTCTGAACACCAGAACTGATTGCAGCAATGAAAAGAAGTGACTGGCAATCATTCAAAAGCCCATTGAACAGAGGAAGAAAAGGACAACGTTACATTCATTCATGATTCGTCACTGCTGAATTTTCTTGTTATTTAAGGTCCTGGGCATGACGGTAAACTGCATCCTGTAGCAAGGCCATTGATTAGGAGGTTGTGAGGAGCATGGAACCACCTCTTAATTGCTGTTGTTCTCAGGTCCACCATGACCCGGAATGTTAGCACTTGTCAGGGATCCCAGCTATGAACAAATAATGAACACCCAAACTGGGGGTTAAAACACTATGTAGTTATAAAAATGCACATTCATAAAAATACATATATATTTTTGATGGAAAAATACTACCAACAATACATTTTTGAAGAAAACATTATTACCATAACAAGTTTTTGAAGGAAAGAAAATTATTACCATCACAAATTTTTGAAAGAAAAAAATTATTACCATAACAAATTTTCAAGAAAAAATATTAAAAGTATACTCGACAAAACATTTTTGAATACAAAACTAGAAGACATTTTCAGATTTCAAAAATAAAAAAAGAATAAAAAAGTTTTCTTTAAAATCTGACGTGATCAACCTTCTCACTATTACCAAACATTAAAAAAGATATCTTTAAAACGCCGCCTTTTTGACATTAAATAATCCACAGAGGTTTATATGCCGTTAAACAAAACACAAACTCAAATCATGTACTTTATCAAAAAAACTTTCAAGAAATAATTATGAAGAATTATATGCCATATCACAAAAAGAAATCTCTCACGGTTAGCTTGAAAAAACTATTTTATAGATCCTGAATTCTGAAACCATGATGAATGTTCAAAAGTATTTCAAACTGTTGTAGGAAACATTAGGGAGTCCCTTGCCACAATATCCTGTCAGAATATTTTAAGTAGGTCAATGTCAGATTGTTGGAATGGCTTTCCAAAAGCACTGAAGTCGCTCCAATAGAAAACGCGGGGTTTTTTGCCAAACGATACGTTGCAGAGAATGTTAAGTCTCTTCTGGTCGCTATCAGAGAAGCCAAGATCATTTGAGATTTAAGAAAACATCTCATCAAAGTATTTTAAACGGTATGCCGTGTTTTATGGAATGTGTTATCAAGTCCAACTGCGGCAATCTAAAATATTATTTACATTGGAATTAATTTCAAAATGACACAAAGCGAAGAATCTGCGAGAAAGTCAAGATGACATCTTTTGCTATGGTCTTGCAACAGCACTAACCTCAATCTAATAAAAACTTCAAAAATTTTTTACAAGTTTTGTTGCAAACAATTTCCAGAATTTTATGTGTGCTATGAAAGACGTCTAGACTATTGGGATTTAAGTAGAATGTTATCAGTGTATTTTATCTTGTCGTATGGAAGCGATTATGCAGTCAAACTGTGTGTATCCAAAAGTAATAAAACGAATTAAAACGATTTCGCCTTAAAAGGGAGTAATGCCTGTGATTTCTATGCTATTTAAATTTTTTATTTCTTTTTTGGAAGGCTTCTTTCTTGTATTTCAATACGCATTGAATCTCCCTCAAATATATATATATATATATATATATATATATATATATATATATATAATTATATGGTCATGTCAATTTTTCATTGCTACATAGAAATTTCTATGTTTCGAGATTAATTCTCGTCATCAGGCAATGCTGGTGTGGTTGTGCAGACGATTTACATTTAAATGACAAATACTTTCGGTTTACTGTGAATGTATGTGTGTGTGTGTGTGTGTGTGTGTGTGTTCGGCTAATCAGAATGGAGATTCACTTAGGGGTTTGACCTCGAGGAATTTACGTGCTAACCAAACCACACCAGCATTGCCTGATGATGAGAATTAATCTCGAAACATAGAAATTTCCATGTAGCAATGAAAAATTGACATAACCATATAATTATATTATATTATATTATATTAAGCTCTATAATACTCATTATATTGAGCACTCAACTCAACTTGAGAACTCAAGATATAAAAAAACCTCGATTCCTCTTCACTTGGAATTATATATATATATATATATATATATATATATATATATATATATATAGGAGAGTTTTGAACGACAGCAGTAGCAGCAAAAAAGGGCCATCTGTTCAAAGACACGGTCCAGTAGCGAACGGACGTGAAATCAAGCTCTCCTATCATTGTGAAGATAAGATTTTGATCTCGAAATATTGATGAATAATAAATAGGTAATACCCAACACCTTCTTTACTTTCCTTAATTATGCTAAACGCATTGTGATAGCCTTCAAATACCTACCCACACACACACACACACACACACACACACACACACACTCATATATATATATATATATATAAAGAGAGAGAGAGATTTGAACATGTGTTAATCAAAGGAAAACCTTCTGACGGGATTTGGTCATCTCGGTTGCAGCTTGCGTCGATGGACAAGTAAATCAGAATGGGGCTTTTAATCGCAGATTTTCTCTGACTCTCTAAATAAACATATCAGTTTTGTTTCTTATCCTAACTTAAACAAAGCAATTTCTAAAGAAAGAGTGGAATTTTTTTTTATTTAACCGACACAATTTTTATTGATTAAACGTTATTATTATTGGATAGTCGTATTCGATTAGACACTGGTTAAATAAACGGAGTGTCAACTGAAAATCGAGTATCCACTAAAAATAACTTTTGGTTTATATATATATATATATATATTGTCACCCGCAGACAGATCTGTTTCGCTGTATCACAACTCATCAGTACGGTTAGACTCAGATTGCTTTTTAACCCAGGATTGAGACCCGACCGAATTGGCGTCAGTCGGCGATTCTACCTTTGGGCTACGAGCGTTCGGTAGAAGATAAATCTTTTAGCGCATATATCATCATTATACACGCTCTATTAAGAGAATGCTCTAATTCATTTTACTGAATGAGCGATGCGTATATATATATATATATATATATATATATGAATGTTTCGTTAAAAATTATAGGCAATTTCTATATAAATTACATATAGTTTTTATACCATACATTCTTCAAAAACTGTCCGAATATTTTATTTATCCAAGCGCTGTTGGCTATGCTTTTAGCCATTACAAACGATGAATTTTATTTAAATTTTCTCTGACTATATAAATTGTCTATGTTTGTAGATTCATAGGAATGTTTATATTCCAAACATTGTGAGCACTTTGTGATAGTGATCGTAGTTTATATTGTTGAATGTTGCCTTCTTTTAAATTAATAATTCTATCATTATTTTAGCCGTATATTTTACATTTGAATGATGAATTTCGAATTTGAATGATGCAATTCTATTTGTATTATGAACGTTTGTTTGGCCTACGTGTGTATTTAAAAGAGACCTAGCAGAACAATTTTCAGATAGATGTCACGTGAGTCTTCTTATCAAACATATAGTAGTATATCCAATGTAATTACTTACGAATTTTGATTGATCTTTATATGGCATGCAAATTCGTAAATAATGTTTTTTGTAGTTTGGTAAATTGATATTTTTATATAGACCAATAAAGAGAGACACCGAGAGAGAGAGAGAGAGAGAGAGAGAGAGAGAGAGAGAGAGAGAGAGAGAGAGAAGATAGAGAAGAATGAAATAAAGGAAGAGAGATATGTTAACAATGTGCTTGTAACAATAAAAACTGCATTGCGACTGCTGGTCTTACTCTTAAATGCGATCTTCAAACCAGGTGCCATATTACTTTCACCGTTAAAACAATAATAGTTGTAAATAGTATGAATTTAGGAAGTAAAATTTCACACTCTTGTGCAATCTTCAGATTAAGGCCTAAAGGAGTTGTGGCGCTTGATCTAAGGATGACTTGATGCGTGAAACCGTCACCATGCTTCCTTCTTGTCTGCGTTTACCCACAATCCTTCTATCTCTGATACTGATCCCTCCTTATCCACAAATATAGCATACTTCAAACAGCATATTACAACATACGTTATCATAATACGCACTTCTTATTTGAAATAGACGCCCGATTTTTATTTATTTATGAAACAGCTTATATCTATCAACCCATTAACAATATGGAGACTATTTAAAAGAAGAAATGTCCAATATAGCGTTTGAAAAAAAAAACTGTCGATCTTTCAAAACTTCTAGAATAGTGCGCAAGAAAAGTCGATTTCATTATTTTGTAAGTACAGTGCCAGAAATTATGAGGCACTCAGTAAGAGTCAAACTATCTTCTACTAGTAACATATGAATCGGTTTGTGGCCACAAAGTTAAAACATTGGTAATCACTTCGTTTGATCAGGGAAGTTGCTCAAAGTTAAGTCTGGTCAGTACCTATAGAGTTGTCCGCTTGAGAATATCACAGGTGCTGTAAGCTTGGAAGTGAGGGTGGTGTAATAGATAATGGCTCAGAATTGTTAATCAGAGAATCAAGTTCCAATTCCAGTTGGTTTCTTATATTCACATCCGGGCTAACAACGTAGGGAAATGTATAAATACGTTTCATATCTCTCTTCCAATTGGTTACTTAGTAAATCTCTTTGCAACAATTAGTTATTTATGCTATGCAAAGAATGCAAGATTGTACTTACAATGGATGATAGAATTGCCTGAAAAGCGGCATTGGCGGCAGCAACAGTTCTCGGAATACGGGCTCCATTCTGTGCGACTCTTACTGGGCCGTCTTGTCAACTGACCTCATTATTGAAGAAGTCATTCTTATATTCATAAATTGCAGAGTTGGGTTAATTTAGCGAGGACGCTTTACGGAATCATTGAGATTGATGTTGGTGTATAGTATGTACACATGCGTCAACGTGCATGATGTCATGACAACATTTAGCTGTCATGTCAACAGATCCAACGACCAGCGCGCATAACTATCTCTAGAGGATTTTTTTTATATGACTCGTGTACTAATTCCATATATATTGTCTCTCAAGACGTATACCAGAGCAACGTATGCTGCGTAACCTGGAAACCCAAAATGACTCACCGATTGTAAAACCTGAATCCAAAGATGACAAAAATTAAACTGCAACCAAAACTACATATATGTTGTATATGCTTCGATGGAACGACGATTATTAATTCGACGACGAGGTCCTAAAACTTGCTATCATCTCTTTATAAAATGACTTGCCATTTTCACTCTGATAAAATGACGATAGTCTCACTTAATAAAATGACGACCGTTACACGTATATATCAACTAATGTAGACAGCATATCATTTATTCGCCCATCAGGTGACGTAACATAGAGCAGAAGATATATTCGAAGATGACAGCCCACACGCATCGAGTGGCCAGAGGCCGCGCTCGTTCAGAGTTTTTCCTGTGTTTTTCTCGATCTTGGTTCCAATCTCAACTCTCGACGAACTGCTTACTACTAATAATTTATTGTCTCTTATCTAAGCGATTACGTCATATCCTGACACATTCCTTACATAATTCTAAGGCCCATATTATCTATCCTTGGCTACGCTGGTTTCAAAACTATCAAATATTTTTCTGTCACGGGGAGTTTTGCACGCATTCTTAATTTTGACAACAATGAAATATTTATCAAAACAATATCTATTTTACTTTTGATAGGCAGTTTGAATATGTTTTATAGTTTCATAAAAATAAGATTCTTCAGGAACTTATTCAACAGTTCAGACAATGTACAACACCTGTGTCTTCAATTAAATCTCTCAGCACAAATCAAATCTCTTTCTCAAGATAGCCAGAACTACAACCTGTATCATCTGGCCGATGGTTCTGGAATCAATATTGAGATCGTTGAACAGATGAGTTACTTCATATAGAAGCTTGACAACGTGAACCTTTTAGAAATATCAGTGAAAAAAACTTTTTAAGAGCGCCTGCTTGTTGAGTTGGAAAAAAGTGTAAAGATTGATGACCAAATGTTCATAATTATCTTAATGCTCTTGTTTCAAGGCTGGTTGTTCTACTGACAAGATGCGAAGATGCGATTCTGTTCTTTAATTTTTAACTCACTTCAGATAACTTCAATTTTCAAGCATTTTCTAATGAGAAATAAACAAGCTATGCTGTAACATCATTTGACCACTGATGTTCCTGCATCCCAGTTAATAATCGACACAAGGTTTGTCTTAGATGGAAGTCAGTTAAGTGCTATACGTGATACACGCTTGGGCGATCATGTCTCGAAAGAGACATGACTGGCTGGACAGAAGATAATCCCGCAGTAGTTTGCCATTGCTTTCTGCGGTAGGCTGGTTTTCAGCCAAGGTTATAGAACTCAGAATGCCCTGTTACTTAACCCACAGCTAGAGGGAAGTAATGGATTAATATCTTTCCCAAGGATATTTGCGCGTAAATGAATGCAACGAATTCAACTGAAATTCGAACTCGGCTCCCCGATTTATCGTTCCGAGCCGATATCCACTGCACCACAAGAAGTAACGTGGTTACCTAATGTGACTAACAGTGACGTGGTGGCACAATACATGAGCTATTAAAAGCGAAGCACTGGCCAACAAGCATAACTCTTGATGGTTACATTTTAGTCCTGTTCATAAATAACCTTTAACATCAGCGAAGATTATCACGTACATATGCTAATATACAGCTTGAAGATGGGTTGAAAGTTGTTGTTCATGATGAAATCGCAGAGAAGACAAACTCTTATGTTCTGCAGAACTTGCCAGTCATTCACGTATGGGATGGATGTGATTCAATGTCAGCTGTATTTGGGCGTAGGAAATGTACAAACTATCAGGTTTACTCAAAATTCAAAGGAGATCTAGTCTTGTTGCAGTAATTTAGCTGATGCAACTGCTTTTCCTGACGATACATGGGTCTAACTCAGATACCTCAGATATAAGAATTTTGTCAAAATGTATGGTTGAAAACCAGACGATACATGGGTCTAACTCAGATACCTCAGATAAAAGAACTTTGTCAAGATATATGGTTGAAAATCAGACGATACATGGGTCTAACTCAGATACCTCAGATAAAAGAATTTTGTAATGATATATGGTTGAAAATCAGACGATACATGGGTCTAACTCAGATACCTCAGATATAAGAATTTTCCAAGATGCATGGTTGAAAACCAGACGATACATGGGTCTAACTCAGATACCTCAGATAAAAGAACTTTGTCAAGATATATGGTTGAAAATCAGACGATACATGGGTCTAACTCAGATACCTCAGATATAAGAATTTTGTAATGATATATGGTTGAAAATCAGACGATACATGGGTCTAACTCAGATACCTCAGATATAAGAATTTTCCAAGATGCATGGTTGAAAACCAGACGATACATGGGTCTAACTCAGATACCTCAGATATAAGAATTTTGTCAAGATGTATGGTTGAAAACCAGACGATACATGGGTCTAACTCAGATACCTCAGATATAAGAATTTTGTAATGATATATGGTTGAAAACCAGACGATACATGGGTCTAACTCAGATACCTCAGATATAAGAATTTTGTTAAGATGTATGGTTGAAAACCAGACAATACATGGGTCTAACTCAGATACCTCAGATATAAGAATTTTGTCAAGATGTATGGTTGAAAACCAGACAATACATGGGTCTAACTCAGATACCTCAGATATAAGAATTTTGTCAAGATGTATGGCTGAAAACCAGACAATACATGGGTCTAACTCAGATACCTCAGATATAAGAATTTTGTTAAGATGTATGGTTGAAAACCAGACAATACATGGGTCTAACTCAGATACCTCAGATATAAGAATTTTGTCAAGATGTATGGTTGAAAACCAGACAATACATGGGTCTAACTCAGATACCTCAGATATAAGAATTTTGTCAAGATGTATGGCTGAAAACCAGACAATACATGGGTCTAACTCAGATACCTCAGATATAATGATTATGCCGCAAGGTTAACGAAGAATCTACAGCCTAAAAGACTGACTCGAACTAGCTTTGTTCCACAGAGTCTGTGTCCATCAACAAGTTATGATTTTATGTCAGTGCCAACTTCATCCTTGCCGCTGGGATTTGGAAATGAGAAACAATACTTTAGGCCCATTTCTCAATGATCTAGATCCTGCTCTTGAAGAACTGCCAAAGTTTCTGCGTTGTAAGTTCACGATTATGTCCAAGATTTATTGCAGCATAACAATCTACCGGAACATTGTTTCACGTGCGCAACTGCATGCCGTAATTGATTATTTTCTAAGGTCAACTTAGATGTGACACACTTCCAAAAATTATGGGTTACTCAGTGAGGACTGAACTCACTACCCAATCTTAATGGGCATTGAAAAACAATCTTGTTAACCATTAAAACCACGTCTAGGTGCCTAATCATGCAGTAATTGCAGAAAAACCGATTACAACATGATTAGTTTGGTTCTACAAGAAGAGGATGAATGGGAATATGATGTTAATTTATTTAAACGCTTTTTTTGTTTTTTATTTCATCTTAATTACATTCTTCTGTTTGATTTTTTGTGGTAGAGTTAAGAGTATTTGTGGTATCTTAGAACCTTTTTGGATAGAGAGCCATTTAATTAGCCAATTATTTTGCGATAATGTTTGAATTAATGATTTTTAATTGTATATTTTTTTGTTTTCATTATAACGCATCATAGTTTCAGTAGGCAGCAAAAAGTTGTTTAAAAGGCATACACTTTTTTAATAAGCATATCCATTGTCAGGGTAAGCCATCAGTTTGCTTAGCAAAACAAGACTTTCAGGCCTTATGTTACTTTGTCAGTTGTTTGATGTAATGATTTTTTTCGATATATTTGTTTTCTTCATTCTCTCGTCATAACTTGGTTGTTGCACACAAGACCGTCATGTCTTCTTCGAATAGGTCTTATTTTACTGACCAGACTACCAAAAAGGAATAAGACAAAGCAAAGATAAATTTATGCTGCCAATTTATCTCTATTAAAAACATTTATGACTAGAAAAAGTCTAGATTCTTAGCATAAGTTGTTCATGAGATTGAATTCTTCCTTAATTTGTTGCCTGGTCGGGAACGTATACAGATATCACGTGACCATCTAAAATCTCTACACAGTAAATGCAAGTTATGAGATTAACATATAAATCGATCGGAAGTATTTCAAAATATTTTCCCGACTGTTACCTCTCCTCTTTTGTCTCTATTTTTCTCTCTCACTCTCTCTCTCTCTTTCCCTCCCTCTCATATATATATATATATATATATATATTGTCATCCGTAGACAGATGTGTTTCGCCGTATCACAGCTCATCATTACGGTTAGACTCCGATTGCTTTTTTACTCAGGATTGAAACTCGACCGAAATGGCGTATCTACAAACTGCTTTACTCGTAAAATTCAATTTGTCCGACCACTTATTGCTCTGTAAATTGTAGGTGTTTCGTCAATATATAATTTAGTAAAAGACATACGGAGCTGGTAGTTCATTCTTCGGCGGTATATTTTTATGCTAGCTACTGTTTTACTGCTACATACATGACTACTGATATAAGTCAGCTGATCATGGTGAAATATGGCTACGTTTTACTTTAGGGTCATTATTTAGATATGGTGTGCAAATTATCTGGCATAACTAAATTTCCCCAGGTGGTCCTAATGAGAACTATTCTATTCTCAAAAAGAGGACCATAACGTTTCTAAAATTACCAGATAACTTGGTAAAGTCTATTACCCGGTGAATATTGATATCGGTTAAAATATATTTGTCTATACTTCTGAGATTGGATAGTATTTACATTATTAGAAATGTCCTCATTTTTGTTGCTGTTTTCATTGCTTTCTCTCTCTTCCTATATATATATATATATATATATATATATTAACAATAGTAACAGTAAATAGCAATAGTAACAGACCTAACTCTGCTGAAATTAGTATTAATTACGCTATAATTTAAATCGCCTTATACAAACAACCGAGGACGAACTCGGATGAAAAAGAAGGGGAAGTAAAAAAGAAACAAACGAAGTACATGAACATAAAACGCAAGCACTGGAAAGAAAGAAAAAAACAATACGAAAACCTTAACACTAAAGCGCTCAATACGAAAGTAGAGCAAACAAAAACAGAAAATCAAAGCTCTTGCTTAGATTTTCTGTTATATATATATATGTATATATATATATATATCATTCATTTAGCAATGAATTAGAACACTCTTAGCTATTGGGCGTGTGTATAATGATAATGTACACGCTAAAAATCTGCCTCCTTCTACCGAGAGCCCGTAGCTCAGAGGTAGAATCGCCGACTGACGTCAGTTCGGTCGGATTTCAATCCTGGGTAAAAAATAATCGGATACCTAACCGTAATGATCAGCTGTAATACAGCGAAATAGATCTGTCTGTAGATGACTATATATATATAGTTAAGCAGTGAATTCCTCTCCCGTTTCGGTTACGCCGCTCGATCCACTCGTAAGTTTACAGCTAGTGTCTAGCTTCCAGATAAAAATAAACAGAGTCGTAACTCAATATGAATCTCTATAACAGTGCACCTTTCCACGGTCCCAATAGCACTGGCAGCAAATGTCTCAGACCCTTTTTATGGACAAAAACCTTTGCCGACGCACTAAGCACCGCCGTCGGCCTCGTTCTCAATTAGCATAATATGACAGAGGTCAAAGAATATACCTTTCTTGGACCAAACTTGCGAAAGGAGAGGACGCAGCTGACGAAACGACGAACGGTCTAGCGTGTGTTTACGCATGCATCCATCACAACATAGCAGCTTGGACGCTTTGGCTCTGATCGTCACAATATATATATATATATATATATATATATATATATTGATTTGTTTGAACATTTTTTATCGATACTCGTATTTAAGTAGATATTCTGTAATTAAACAGTATTATATATTTATATCTACTGGCCTGATTATTTACGATAATCTTTTATTACGAAAATGTGTGTCATTCAGCAGGATTCGAACCTGCAACCCCTATTAACATAGAGGGAACTACCATGGTTATCTGACACGTCTTAGACCTCTCGACCACGAAGACCATTAGTTATAACGAAGTTTTAATCAAGCCTATATAACACAGTTTTCGATTTATCGCAAAAACCATATCTGCTCTGAAATGTATCGTAATGTTAATAAATATAAACATATATATATAGTCATCCGCAGACAGATCTGTTTTGCTGTATCACAGCTCGTCATTACAGTTAGACATCTGATTGTTTTTTACAATTTTTTTAGGAGGCAGACTTTTTAGCGTGTACATTATCAAACAAATAATTTCAAATTGTCGGTTGTTTATAACCAAGTTTCGTTAATCTTCGTTAATTTCCGTAAAATGTTTACATTTGTTGATATTACGATACATTTCATAGCAGATATGGTTATTGCGATACATTGAAAACTGTGTTATACAGGCTTAATTAAAGCCTCGTTTAGACTAATGATCATTCGTGGTCGAGATGTCTAAGACGTGCCAGATCACATGGTAGCTTCCCCTATGTGGATATGATATAAATATATAATACTGTTTAATCAAAAACAGAATATCTACTTAAATAGGAGTATCGATAAAAAAATAGTGATCAAACAAATCATTTCAAATTGTCGGTTGTTTATAACCAAGTTTCGTTATATATATATATATATATATATATATATATATATATATATATATATATAGGTGTGAGTTTGTAACCCTGGGTTTCACGCTTTTGCGATCGTCAGACAAACTGATTAATTTTTTTAAAACTGATTATTTTTTTAAAAAATTAATCAGTTTGTCTGACGACCGCAAAAGCGTGAAACCCAGGGTTACAAACTCACACCTATCTATATGAATATGTTTGCTCTATCACTGATATTGAGCGCTTTTAAATAAGTACCACGCATATATAATATGTAAACAATATAATATATATAACAAATTACATATTTATATATATATATATATATATTGATATTTGTAATTATATACATACACTTTTCACACACACACACACACACACACACACACACACACACACACACACACACATATATATATATAATATAAATAAATACTGTCAAAAATACATTTTTAAAGCTAAAACTTTTTAGTAGTTTATCATATATATATATATATATATATATATATAATAGAAATAAATACTCTATGTAATAATATATATAGTAAATAAATATATCTATATATATAATAGAAATAAATAAATACTGTCAAAAATACATTTTTAAAGTTAAAACTTTTTAGTAGTTTATCATATATATATATATATATTACTCATCCATATACAAGCATGTTTCGCTGTATCACAGCTCATCAGTGTGGCTAGACTTCCAGGATGGAATCTCGACCGATTTGGTGTCAGTCGGAGTCATTGCTCCCAAACTAAACTATGGGCGCATGGAATGATTCAGGGGAAATTTTAGCGTGCTATATATATGCATTTTATATACACGTAAGTTACAGGAAGAATTCAATTTATTATTGGAGGCTAACGCGAAGATTCTGTAATTCAGTAATTCATTTTTGTTTGAGAATGAATTACTGAATGAAAGAACAGAAATTATGACATAGTGCAACTATACCATAAAATACCTATTATGTTCATACAACCATGGATGAAAACATTTTATTTTTTTCTAATTTGAAAAATTGAGCGTTGGAAAATTCCCCGTTACGTGAGCATTCAAAAGCATCCCAGTTACGTCATCCTTCTGAAAATTCAAAACGATAAAATCAGTTATTGCAAAATGCCTGAAGACACCACATAGTAGAAATAATAACTCGTTTAAAAATAATAATAATAATAATAATAATAATATATATATATATATTAGTCATCCACATACAAGCCCGTTTCGCTGTATCACAGCTCATCAGTGTGGCTAGACATATACACTTGCCTCTGGCCAGGATCGAAGCTCGACCGATTTGGTGTCAGTTGGAGTCTCTACTCCCTAAGCCATCAGCGCATGGGGTCAGAGAAGGGAAATTTTAACGTCTTGTATATAAGCAGTGTATACAGACGCCAGTCACTGAGAGAACTCAATTCATTTCTGAAGAGTCACGCATATAGCCAAAATGGAAACTATTTTTAAAATTTTCTTCTCCAGAGAGCTCAGTCGTAATGAGAGCATAATATATTAGTCATCCACGTACAAGCCCGTTTCGCTGTATCACAGCTCATCAGTATGGCTAGACATATCCAATTGCCTCTGGCCAGGATCGAAACTCGACCGATTTGGTGTCAGTTGGAGTCTCTACTCCCTAAGCCATCGGTGCATGGCATATATTGGTTTGGCTTTGGTACTTTCCGGCCTATTTCAGGTGATTATAATTTAGAACTGAAGGCTGGAGCGTATAACAAGTCGAACAATGAAATTACGACCAGACTATATACCTCCGGGGTTTATCCAGTAATCTTAAAGCCATGTCTAATCACATTTAATTAAAGAAGTTTTTATTGCGGAAGATAAACGTAAAGACTAATAGAATTATTTATTTTGTGGAATTGATGATAGACTGTTTTAAAGATATTCGTCTAATGTCTTCAAAAAATATTTAATTAAAAGCAATTAATCCCGATAAACTTAATGAGAACAATTATTTATCTACTAAAATAACCTCTCATGATGAACAACAGACTGATCATTGACTCAGCACTATTAGATTATATTCTAAAAAGAATTTAAAAACAGAATTTCGGTTTTATTTTTTATTTATTTATTTATTTTTTACAATAAAATTATTTTTTTATCATTGCGCTTGTCCCCAGTTTCGTTACTTCTCACTTTACCTCCTCCCAATACCTCATATATAATAGATTATTCCGTTTTGGTCGCGTGGAAAGAAGAGAAACAACACTACTAAGTTTCACTGAGTAAAAGAAAGAAAGAAAGAAAGAAAGAAAGAAAGAGAGAGAGAGAGAGACCGAAAAGAAGATAGAAGTGTTTAAATATCACCTGCCAGTACTTCATAAATAATAGATTATTCCGTTTTTATTGAGTAGAAAGTGGAGAAAAAACACTACTTGGTTTCAAGGGGAAAAAATAAAAAGTAACGGCAGAAGGGTAGACAGGTGAGTTTAAGGTCTCCCAACAATGCTTAATAAATAAAGGGCAACTCAGTGAAAAGAGGGGAAAGTTAAAACTTGATTTCAGTGCGAAAATGAAAAAAAAAATGAAGAAGGATTGATAGAAGTTTTTAACGGATGTTACAAAGAAATACAAAAAGTTGTTAATTTAAAATATTTTAATTTGCATCCACGTTCATATTTTTATTGTTATTGCAATATGTTGTTAAAGTTGTTAAGCTCAAATATCTAAAGAAGTGTTAGGAGAATTTATACTCTCACTGAGCTTATTCTAACTTGAGAATTAACTTTCATCATAATATTGTAATGGGAAACCATAAAGTTTTAACCGGTTAAAACGATAATTGTAGGCAGTGTTATCAATATACATTGTTATATCATTGTAAAAACAAGAAAATTTATGAAATATAATTTGAGGTGCACTAATTTATTCTAATTTATTCTAACTTGAGAATTAACACTCATCATAATATTGTAATGAGGAAACCGTAAAGATTTCACCGGTTAAAACGATAATTGTAGGCAGTGTTGTCAAAATACATTTGTTATATCTTTGTAAAAACAATACAATTTATAAAATATAATTTGAGGTGCACTAATTTATGACTGATTGTGAAAGAGTCAAAAGTTTAAACGCCCAAAGGACAAATAATAGTCTTCAGTTTCTATTGTATTGTCGACAGGATACAGCACAATGTTGATAACGCCTTTGCACCTGAGGTCACTGTTGATAATTGGCCAGCTTATCACAGGATTAACGGTAACAAAACAACGCCAATGGACAGTAAAAATGGTGAGTCACACGGGGTAGAGCCAAACAATGAAAGTCACTTTAGAACGTTTATTAGGTAGTATAGTATCCATTCACGGGAAGGCGCTGAATATGTTAATAGCGTGACGTGAAATCGGCGTGCCGAGTTCAAATCCGTGATGCGTTTGCTTCGTTTACTTTCGCTCAAATACTATTGGGAAACGTATAAAGCCATGATTTTTTTTTATTTGCCTCCCTCCAGCCATGAGTTAAATAACAGGGCAGACTGTGTTCTCTACATTTGATTCTAGTCTATAGAAGTTCAATTCTGAAACTGAAATCGTTTATAGATGGAGGTAGTACCTCCACCTTATCAAATCTACATATCTCCAAAAAAGAGAACAGCGACTCTTCTTGGGATTATGTAGCTTTATTTCAACCAGTCAGTTAAGTGCCATACGTGATTCACGCTTGGGCGATTATGTCTCGAAGGAGACATGACTGACTGGGCAGAAGATTAACCCGCACCAGATTGCCATTGCTTTCTAGTTGCGTGCCAGTGCTATAGAATCCAATCTCTCCTAATATTTAACCCATAACTGGGAGGAAAAGACGGATTAATACCTTTCCCAAGGATATTTGTGCGTAAGTGAATGCTAGAGATTCAACTGGAATTGCAACTCGGTTAGAGTATTTTTTTAAAAAATGGGTCTATACTCTGGATGAATTTCAATTAACTCGTGAAGCTTAAACTTTAAGCATTGATCTGGGGTGGGGTGAAAATAGTTTCATACCTTTTTTTTTTCTCAGATTGTAGTCAATCAAGGCTGGCTACAAGCTTGCTTTTAATGAACTGGCTTTTTGTTATTTCTCTTAAGCCCTGTTCTACCATTCATTTTCTAAGGCTTACTAAGCATGTCATGTGTTGCTTTCCTTTTGCCCTTTATCCGTTCCTAGAGTATCAAATTTTCTAAGCCCTCTTTCCTCTTTATGTACCCCAGAAATGTCAACTGTCCCTTTCTGACGTTAAGTATTAGATTCCTTTTTGGTTATATATTCTTCAAAGATTTGTCGTTGCTCACATATTCAATCCAAGGTATTCAATCCAATTCAAGGTATTCAATCAAATTCAGTCTTCTGTAGAACCACATTTGTGTTTTGAATCACTTCTTCAATTAAACAGGGAAAAAGGGAATTGTTTATCTTAAAGTTTAGGTTTTATACGTATTTTTGCTTTAATTGTATACAAAAATATAAATTTTATTTAAATGTTTTGATTATAAAAAATGTCCATTTTCTTTTTGATGTTTGAAAAACTATTTCTGATAATCCATATATATAAAGACGAAAGCCAGAATTCTCGTTGCAACATAGTATCTTTAAAGACTACACATTATTTTTTATTTAAAAATTCATATATATATATTGTCATCTGCAGAGAGATCTGTTTCGCTGTATTACAGTTCATCAGTACGGTTAGACTCCGATTGCTACACAACCCAGGCTCGAAACGCGACAGATTTGTCGTCAGTCAGCGAATCTACCCCTGGGCCAAAGGGCGTTCGGTAGAGAAAAGCAGTTTTTTTAGCACATATCATAATACATATATACTAGCAGTATAGCCCGGCGTTTCTCGGGTGTAATGAAAGCTTTAAAATTAATCCATGGTCATGGAGCTCAGACTCAGTCTAAAGAATATTTGTGTGAAGTTTGGTGAGAATCGGATAAAAATTGTGGATTTGTATAAAGGACATACAGAAAAATAAACAGACACAAACATCTTGGCTTTTATATATATACATTATCGATTTTCTGCACTATTGTAAGAACTGCACCCTTGAAACTTCTGAATATCGTTTCTTATATATTTGTCTATTAGTGTATCAAATTTGATTAATACCGGACCACTCCTTCTATAACCCGATTTTATCGATAATCAATTTTCGGTATTTATCTGCCGTACCTCAACACAGAACCTAGCTAAGAACACTCGCAGACGCTTATAGTACAACTGTGTAAAATTTCATGAAAATTGGTTCAGCCGTTTCAGAGTCTATAGGTAACGGACGCACACACAAACACACACACAGAGACAAAGTTCCATTTATAAATAAGTTTAGATATTGAGAGGTAAATTCAAAACATAATTATGTGTTGAACTTTCTTCTCAATATATTTGCTCTGGATAGTATCTGTTGAGATCTCTTGTTTTATCTAATTGACATTTTCTACTAATTAGTTAAAATCTTTTCGATTATCCTCTCCGTTTTCACGGTGCGCCATTCTCTATAACATATATATATATATATATATATATATATATATATATATATATATATATATATGATCAGGGATCACAACGCCACTATTTTGTCACTGTCTTCGGCCATCCGCCACGGTAGGGATGGACTTATATTTTCAATTTAAATATCTTTATTGTTAATAACTTAAATGTTCTATGTTTACTGTGTGTTAATATTTACTCTTTGATAATGGCTTATGTGAGCCGAAAGCTTAGACCCGATAAAAAAATCAACACTTACTGTGATTTTTTGTTGTCTTTCAACGATATCACCATCAAGTATATCAGACGGTATGAACGGATCCTACACAAAATTAATAGACAAAACTTGTCTATATTATTCAATGAAACCTGCATTAATGAAAAAATGCTTCCAAAATACACACAATATATATATATATATATATATATATATATATATATATATATAATTACTAAAAGCCAACCTTTGGGGGCATCTTGCATTTCGTTAAAACACCTTAAAATTAAATAGGTTGTTGTTAGATTTTATTAAAAAGTAAACATATATGTAACTGCAGTGTATTTGGTTTTATTTTGATAGGAAGTAAGCACTTCTCCACGAAAAAGTTGAATCAATCATTATCAGGAAAATAAAATTTATAGCGTTGAACATGTGCAGTAATTTTGCAAACGAAATAAATAATGCATTGACGTTACGTGATATTATATTAAATAAAACTAACGACGACCTCCAACTAAATGTTTTCTATAAATCTACCAACAGGAATTAAATCAGAAACTGTTTTTCTCACTACCAATAATAATTACTTATGAAACTGTTTTTCACACTACGCTAATAAGAATGACAGCATAGACGGTTTTTCTCACTACACTAATAAGAATGACAGCATAGACGGTTTTTCTCACTACACTAATAAGAATGACAGCATAGACGGTTTTTCTCACTACACTAATAGGAATGACAGCATAGACGGTTTTTCTCACTACACTAATAGGAATGACAGCATAGACGGTTTTTCTCACTACACTAATAAGAATGACAGCATAGACGGTTTTTCTCACTACACTAATAAGAATGACAGCATAGACGGTTTTTCTCACTACACTAATAAGAATGACAGCATAGACGGTTTTTCTCACTACACTAATAGGAATGACAGCATAGACGGTTTTTCTCACTACACTAATAGGAATGACAGCATAGACGGTTTTTCTCACTACACTAATAGGAATGACAGCATAGACGGTTTTTCTCACTACACTAATAAGAATGACAGCATAGACGGTTTTTCTCACTACACTAATAAGAATGACAGCATAGACGGTTTTTCTCACTACACTAATAGGAATGACAGCATAGACGGTTTTTCTCACTACACTAATAAGAATGACAGCATAGACGGTTTTTCTCACTACACTAATAAGAATGACAGCATAGACGGTTTTTCTCACTACACTAATAAGAATGACAGCATAGACGGTTTTTCTCACTACACTAATAGGAATGATATCAAAACAGTTTTCTCACAACACCAATAAGAATAAAATCAGAAACTGTTTTTCGCATAAAACAATAAGAATGACTTCAAAAACTGTTTTTCGAACTACACCAATACGAATGACATCAGAAACTGTTTTTCACACAACATCTGTACGAACGACATCAGACATGTTTTTCTCAAGAATAACAGCAAGAATAACAGCAGAACTCTTTCTCTCACTACAGCAATATAAATGACATCAGAAACTGTTTCTCTCACAACACCAATAATTATAATATCAGACACTGTTTTTCCCACTTCACTCATAGAAATGACATCAGAATATGGTTTGCTCACTACACCAATAAGAATGACATCTAACACTGTTTTTCTCATTTAAAATAAGAATGACAGTGAATATTCTAATCACTACATCTATAAGAATGACGTCAGAAACAGTTTATATCACTACACTAATACGAATAATTTTTGTTCGTTTAATGAATACACCTGTTTGAGTGGAAAGTCTGTTTTATTTTTATATATACATATAGATGTTGTTAAGCAATACATTATAATTTCTACTGGCCTTAATCGTTTGAGAAATCATTTAGAAAATATCATGAAATCTTCTGTCGATTGGCAAAGACACGTCTAATCTAAAAACGGCATCTCTCCAGTATGGGAGTTTGCAGGTTCAATTCCTCGATTTCTGACGAAAGATCACTATTTTTCAAACTATTTCTCAAACGATTAAGGCCAGTGGAAATTATAATGCAATGTTTAACTATATTTTTTTATCACATTTTCCATTCAAATACGAGTATCCATTGAAAAGTAATAAGATTAAACAAATATATATATATATATATATATATATATATATATATATATATATATATATATATACCTTCCAAAAATAAAGTGAAAAAAAATAAAAGAAACTATTCGTTATCGTTATTAAAGGAGAAAATTCAACAACATTTACGAAATAAACTCATCAGAATACGAAAAAAAGACGAATGAAGAAATCCCAAAATCTTATACAAAAGTCCCGGATTCCTATATTGGAAATATTAATAAGGAAGCTAAAGTTATTACAGATACATTAAATCTAAGCCAATAAATACAAATTTTAACCGAGAGACAAGCTTTCTTAACAATAAAAGAGCAAAAAGAATATTTTTCCAAAAACCCTTATACCGACTTCTAAATCCAACAAAAACAGAAGTGGGCAAAATAAGACATCAAATATTAAAAAAATATTTGTGACTTACTAAGAACAGCCACGCAAGCAGTGGAAGAACACAATTGATTGAATTTCCTGGTTCCAAATAATCCAATGCAAAAAATAAATGTACGTTCATTAAAAATTTATCCATCAGTTTCTGAAAAATGTTTGATGGAAGTGTTTAATTTTGCTAAAAAGTACATAAATATATCATTTGAAGATATTGATATATTCTATATTGCCACAAATCTATTCTTTTCCACAATGGTAAATCATGGATTAAAAAAATCAAACAACAGTGCCTTTGATGTACCACAAAGATCGTATGACGGAGCCGAAATTTCAGAATTGATGGGTATATACATTTTGAATAAAAACAAAATAATTCATATAGACAACCACGGATTATACAGAGATGATGGATTAATGATAACACCGAGTAACAAAAGAGAAATTGATAAAATAAGGAAAAAACTTTTCATATTAAATTTGGAGATAATAGTAGAAACAAATAGAAAATAGTTCAACATTTACATGTACAAAACAAGATTATTAATAAGGAATTTCACTGCAGGAACAAAAATAAATGCCCACTTCAAGGACTTTTGTAATACAAAATAAGTCATTTACAAAGGAAAATTGCATGACTTAAATGGTCAAAAAATATGTTTGGGATCAACCAAAGATAATTTTAAGTCCAGATGTTTCAATGACAGATCTACATTTAAAATAGAAAACTTAAAAAATTCTACAAAATTGGCTAGTCACGTGTGGAAATTGAAATTAAAATATGGAAAAGACCCAGACATAACGTGGAGTATAGTGAAAACTCCCAAACCTTACAACAGTGGCAATATATGTAGACTGTGTCGGGAAGAAAAGTTAGCGATTATGTTATTCCCAAACAAAAATTAATTATTGAATGAAAGAACAGACTAAGTGTAACCATACCATACAATACCTATTAGGTTCATACAACTAAGGATGAAAACGTTATAATTTCTTCTAATTTTAAATATAGCGCGTTCAAAAATTTCACGCTCTTAAAAAAACAAACAAAAATACCTGGTAAAATCAGTAATTACAAATCGCCTGAAGACACCACATGGTAGAAGTCTAGGTCGCGTAATAACTCGTTTACAAATGAAGAATATATATATATATATATATATATATATATATATATATATATATATATATATATCTTCAAAAATATGCATTTTCTGTAGCGCAGAAGGATGCCGTCAGTGAAGTACTTTACTCAGGTCATGAGGCAGTTTCGGGTCTTGCAACATCATACTACCCTCGCTGAGTTGACGCCGTAAGAGCTGATCAGACTCCGACGCTCTCTCCTTCTGTTCTATGCTATACGAGACTGATTTTTTAATTATTTTCTAAGCCGACTTCTGTTTAATACTGGCAGGAAACACATAAGGAGAGTCCATATCGCTCGGGTAAGTTGGGTTTTTCAAGCAGTCGGAAAAAATTTCATTTAATATAATTAAATACGAACTTCAATCTAAAATTATGTACAAGACAAATAATTCCCCCCTCTCCCCGAAAAAAAATTAGATTTCACGAAAACTTAGAAACACGAATATAAACATAAAACATATCGATATGTACATGTATATATACATGTGTCGTTTTTAAAGTTAAAATTCAACCATTAAACTCCCTACGAAAGAGAAGAAAGTAATAATGATATACCCCACCCCGAAGAAAAAATATATATATATATATATCCGAGTGAATAAGGAGCGAAGAAAGATTTACTACGTTCAAAACATTAATTTACAATAGTGCTCGATAAACAGCAAACATACTATCACGTTGAATCTGTATAAAACTCTGTTCAGTCAGAGAGACAAATAGTTTTTCATTTTTATTCAGCTATGTTTATTCTGAGCTTGGCGTACTTGCCTCTCCAAACTTTCATGTCTTTTATCACTCTTATAAAATTATGCTTTTCCGTCACCTCTCCTTAATCTTATTCTTTCAATCATTTGCACAGGCTTGTTAGATAGGTTATGCGCTGTTTCCCTCTGCGTCTCGATATGTTTCTTGAGTGTCACTTTTGTTTCTCTTTCTTTATAATGATCCCACCAAAAATGTTCACCTGTATCTTTCTGATATCAGATATAAGTGTCCCTTTTGTTTCCTAAATGAATTAAAGAACAAACGCGATGAATAACAAGTGCCATTGAGAGTTTTATTTGTAATGAAATATTCTTTTAAGAAGAATGACTTTTAATGGATATCACTTTATGAAGAATTTTTAATGGATACTCTTTTGTGTAGAATTGACTTTTTAATAGATATTCTTTTATGAATAATTTTTTAACCATATTCTAAGGTGAACATTTATTATTAGTATTATTATTATTATTATTATAGCATACTACAACGCAATAGCGATTAATTTTCAGTGTTAAAATACCATCATTAGGTAGGAAAATGACTTGAGGTGCAGTATCCTCTCATTAATATAACAATAATAATTACCATATATTTATGCTCTACCTTTGTATTGAGCACTTTTTATAGTAAGTATCTAACTGTAGAATGTACTTTCATTAGTAACCATCACTTATATATATATATATAATTAAATAAAATAAATTTCGAAGTTCAAAACCGTTGTATGATCATTTCTACATGAAATCCCTAAGAGATTTCACATTTCATCGGCAACCTTTATACTCAACATAAAACAAGATATTACCGGCGAAAGTTCAAAATTTACATCACAGAAAAACTAGAGGATCATCTTTAATATTAAAATATTAATATTAATTAGAATCGGGTCTTTGGGATTTACCTTTTCCTGCTTTTCCTTTTGGATGAAAGTTTTTATATTTTAATATATATATATATATATATATATATATATATATATATATATATATATAGAGAGAGAGAGAGAGAGAGAGAGAGAGAGGGTGATTTAAAAATGCTTATAAATTATATTCAACTATAATTTTGCCAGATATAATTCAGAATGGAAAGCATTTAACATGAGGTTTTATTTAACATTCAATATCTTCACCAAATTTTGCTATCAGCTCGATCTGCCTTAAAAATACCTTAATTTTGCCATGAAATCTATTCATATAGAAGACATAACTTTTTGCATTCAAACTTAATGCTCTTCGAAAGTCTTGGTTTGTATAGTAGACTGCCTGTTATAACCAACCCCCAAGAAAAAAAATGTCACGTCTTAAGTCAGGACGCCTAGCTAGTCACACCTACATAAAATAAAGATGTACTTCGCAAGCACACAGTATATAATTTTTTCTACTCTTCAGTGATGTCATTCAAAAAATTACTCGCTAGATATGTCCTAGATTCGATATTAAATAAATTTTCAGTACCTGTTTTTGTACTTACTAAAAGTACCATTACAATATGTTGGTTCTCCGTTTATTTATTTTGTATTAGAGACCACACAGAATCTATATTTACATTCTTTTTCACTCACTAATGCGACTTGAGAAAAAATGGCGTAACTGTGTTTTAGAACGAAGTGATTTTTGCCATTATCTATCATATAATATGCTTTGTCATGAAAGGAAATATGGATTCTTAAAGTAAAAACAAAACAAAAAATCAACAAACGCTATTTTAAATCATAATGGAATAGTTGTTGAAGCCGTAGCGAGGATACATTAAACCGAAACTATAGAGTTATTTCACTGAAGCGTTGGCCATTGTGAAAATAAGTAGACGCCTTTTGTAATAAAAATTTTTTGATACACATCTTAGGTAATGAGCGGCACAATTATTCAGTACATATTTTTATAACCTCGAACAAATTTGCCTGAGATTATGGATTAGGATATTCGTCTTTCGTTGAAATCAATTTCAAAACAACGAATGAGAAAAAACAATTTCTTTCATTCTAACAAGAACAAGATGAAGTCAATTTATCCAAAATAAAAATAAAAGTTTAGAAAAAATGTTCAGTTCTCTTGTTGAACAGATGCAAATTTAGTTGAAGAATGAATCATGCAACTGAATTGTTAAAGGAGAAAATACTCCAAAGTTTAGAATTTCTTGAATTACTTTCAATCATCAATAACTATAAAGATGATATACAAGAAAAGAATTCCTTGAGAAAAAACAAATTACCGATCACAGCATTCAGCACTAATATTTCGCTATCCAATTTTTATCGGGTTCCCCCATGCAAGGCATTAAAGCCTCTAATGGACAAGAGGTTACTGAGTGTGAAAAAGTTAGAAACAGAAAGAGAAACATTGCTTAGGAGTGAGAACAAAAGAAGAGTAATCAAGAGAACAGTAGAAAGTGACTGACATTGCATTTAGAAAGTGACTGACATTGCATTTAGAAAGTGACTGACATTGCATAAGTACGGTGCCGGAAGAAAGAAGTATGAGTAAAAATAATGTTGGTATAGGACGTATCATTATATTTAGTCAATTCAACGGTAAATTAGTGAGACTTCGTCGCAAGTCTAATACTGGATTTCAATTCAGAATCTGCGCACCATATGGAAGAACTCAGCTGGACAATCACCATGAATATATTTATATAAAATGCAAAGGGAAGTAACCTAACGGTGGTGAGAAACTGACTGAAGTCGAAGCGTCTTATCAGGGTGAATAAAATTTCTGAATCTTCTTTGAATTCACAGCATATGTGGCAGTAATATTCTAATCATAGACGAATGGGTGATTTATAAATATGCAAGATAGTTTTGGGAGAGACAAAATGTCTATCACGACCAAGTGTGCCAAAACTTTTAGCAGGTGACCTAGAAATGGATCCAATATTGTATTTCCACTTCATGTCAGCTTCTGATACTAACCTCCAGGAGAGTGTTTCATTGTCCGTTAGCCAATAACGGACAATGAATCATACTATTAGTATCAGAAGGCAGAGAGGGTTCCATGGAAAATATTCAGATGAGTTCCTTTCTCTGGTTACACCAATTTAAATCTTTGCTCCTAGTAACAATGCTATACTCTCAATAATAAGAATAAGAATAACACCAGCCGAAATAGAATCATAGAGACTACGTAAGCGTATTTTTGCTAATACCACGGAGTCGAATCAATCTGACTGCCCCTGTATTTCAAAAGTAAAAGAGAAACTACACCGAGAAAAACTCTCCCAAAGAACTATCGTTTTGAGGAACTCTATCGTGATTGTATCCCTGTACATTATTCAAATCAAGGGTCATTTTCTATCCCCATAATCTTCACTTCCTACCATAATCTTTGCCACTTTTATCTCAAACTTCATTCATTTTTAATATTTTGGTGCAAACACTACTTTGGATGTCTCTCAAGCCTTTTATTAAATTATATTTAAACAATAAATGAAAAGGTAGCTTAAATTACACGTTGAACTTAACACTTGTAAAGTAATTCATAGATTGATTTATTCGTTTTTCGTGTCTTAGCAGGTTATTTAAAGCAAGAAAATAAATTGTAAGATTTCTTAGCTTAGTTATTAATTAACCCATAGCTGGGTAGACTAGAGATGGATTAAAATTTTGTAAATTTTATTTGCGCGTAAGTGAAAACTTCAAACACGACGGGAACATGAAATCGGTTCTCCTATAAACAATTGTGAGCCTTCATTCATTACACCTCCGCACGTCCAAGCTGACAGCATGAGGTATTGCAAATTGGCCGCTGACCAGTTACCATATTGTTTAACTAATAATTGAAAGCCTGCTAGCCATTACCCCACAGACCAAAATAGAATAATGTAAGACTCAATACAGAATGATATCAGACAACCACCATGTTTGTTGTAGTACAACGGATATAATCTAGGAACAAAAAATCGGAATTCTAAGTTCGATAATCCGTCGCTCTTTTCTACCTATCAGTTAAATAGCAAGACATATTGGGTTCTATAGCATTGGTTAGCCACCAGTTTACCACAGAAAATAATCGCAACCTACTGCAGAAAACTCTTCTGCTAAGTCACTCATGTCTCATTCCAGACAGCATCACCCAAGCGTGTATCATGTATAGCCATTAAATGAACTCACCTGCGATAATACTAACCAAAATTCTAAGCAAAATTGAATAGGGACAATAAAAATTTAACATTTAGTTTTATAAAGAAAATGTTTTAATTACTCGTCTTTTTATTAGTTTTATTTTTCAGCATCCATTTCCAAACAAAGCAACAAAACTATTAAGAGGCAAGTTGGTACTGAGTGTAAAAGTATATAAAAATATGAAAGACATTATTAAGGCGTCAGAACAATAAAAAATGAAATTAAGTAGACGATTGATATTGCATTTACATTTTTGAAATTTAAACTTGACTGGAAAGCAACAATTATTAATAAAGTAATTTATCATACGATGGTGAGCATTAAAATTAACAAAAATGGTTGAAAAAGAAAATGTGAAACTACATAATATCGACATGAGCACGGTTTACAGTTAATTTAAAAGCAATATTGCAAGCAGCGGTCAGTTTTATAACCGAGTCTGCAACTATATACTAGAAAAACTAGCTTATTTTATGGCTGCTCCAACTCTTCTATAAGAGATGAATCGGCCTATTGTAAGTTCCATAGAAAAAATTATATTTATCACAGAGCAGTTGGAAAAATATGATAAAACAAAAACGGTTAGTTTGCCATAAATTGTTCTATTTACAGAGAGTCGCCAAACGATGGCAATTGTCGCAAATCTAAGAACTATCTAAAAAAGACAAGAACATCTATTCAGAATCCAAGATCAGAATATTGCTTGGCTTGGCCTTTAGTAATGTTTTGCTGCATCACAGATAGTGCAGTATGAGATAACATCGTGCAAAAAAAAAAACATAACGCACCGGAAAGCCACATACATAACGTCGAGAAGAGAAAGTTGGGATGGTATGGGCACGTCATTGAAGCTAACATTCTATTCGTTGTCATTATACAAGGTAGAACCTTAGAAGAAGTAGACCGAAAAGAAATGGTCTAGCATCACTGATTGGTGCGGGAAAGCATTCATATGTACTGAGACATTGACGCGCAACCAAGATATCTGGTGGAGGCTGGTCTGATTCACAGTTTGGAAGCACCCGTATAATCACACCCGGCCGGAGATAAGACTAATGATGATTCTATAATTTTACGAATATGATTTCATTTTGCACGTAGTCTGTAATGTGATTGATACCGACTTGGCTGACCGCCTGCAGTATCTCTCTCACCGGCGTGACGTGGCTTCCCTGTGCCTTTTCTATAAATACTTTCATGGCTTCTGCTCTGAAGAACTTAGATCACTGGTGCCCCCTAGATGTGAATTTGCACGAGATACTAGATTGACAACTAGGTCCCACCCTTTTACAGTGAAACCGATGAAATGCAACCGCAATTTCTACTCCAACAGCTTCTTTCCTCGCACTTCCCGCCTGTGGAATTCGCTACCGCATGCTTACTTCCCCGACGGCTACAACCGCCAGGAGTTTAAATGTAAGGTCAATAGAAACCTCCTAACACACTAACTCACACCCACTCTCTCCAACTCTCTCCCTATGTACATCCTAAATCGACATTTCCCATACCCAATCCCTCTATGTAGCCCCCTGCGCTATAGTGGCAGTGGAATGCCTTGCTTGGGATGACACGATTAAAAAAAAAACGAAAAAAAAAGTCATTCAAGTGCCATACGTGATACATGCTTAGCTTGTCATGTCTCTTTTGATCACCGATTGACTAGGTAAAATATTTTCACGCAGTTGGTTGTCATTTATTTCAAGGTTATAGAGCCTAATCTGTCCTGCTATTAAATCCATAATCGGAAGGACAAAAAATGGATTAATACATTTACCAAGGGTATATGCACGTAAGTGAACGCAACGAATTTAACTGGAATTCGAACTCGGCTCTCCGATTTTTTATTCCAAACCGATATTCATTACACCACACCGCACATCCGTTCTGTGATATTCTACCTTAATCTAACTAGTTTCTGTAGCGTATTTTATTAACTTTTCTGTGACAGTTAACCATTTTACCTAACTTTACGCCATTCTCTTCTTTGTTTCCATTTAAGATAATTCCGCAGTTCCACTGTAGAACAATTCTATTACTCATGATCGAGGTGTAACTGGTGATTTATTTGCCATGACTAAGATGATCGTGGGTGGGAATCATCCTATTTATCTAAAAGGTTTTCTTAAGTATGTGCTTCACTTTTTCCTGTTCTATAAAAAGAATAGTATCTTTTTTATATGGCGTTGGCAATAAACGTCTACGTTATTTCTTACTCGAAACACAAATAAGGTTCTTCAAACAGAGGTTAGACAAATGATTTAAAATTAAACAGAGTAAATGTTGATAAATTATATAGGTTAAAAATAAAAGAAATTTATTTTTTATTTACTTACCAGATCAGTCAGTCAGGTGCCATACGTGATACACGCTTTGGGCGATCATGTCTCGAAAGAGACATGACTGACTGGGCAGAGGATTATCCCGCAGTAGGTTGCCATTACTTTATGCGGTTGACTGGTTGGCAGCCAAGGCTATAGAACCCAATCTGTCCTGTTAATTAACACATAACTAGAGGGAAGAGACGGATCAATAACTTTCCTAAGGTATATGTGCGAAAGTGAATGAAAGAAATTTAACTGGAATTCGAACTCGGTAAACCGATTTGTCGTTCCGAGTCGATATCCACTGCACCACAACGCATATAAAACGGCATAAATACATAGAGAATGTTAGATATACAAGCAGACTCTTCATTAGACCATATCCCCAAAAAATGTTAGTGTATTTAAGAAAGAATAAAGAGACTGTGTATAATTGTTTTCAAGAGAAAAAGCCTATAATGTAAATTACGAATTGGAGATGTCAGCAACAAATAAGTAGATTAGTTTAAAAGGTTTTGGAAAGAATGGAAACGAAAAGGAAATTCATACTGAGCATCAGGAAGAGAAAGCTAAATTCCTGGGACATGCAATCAGGAAGGAAGACTTGGAGAATCTGATACTAACAGGAAAGACAGAGGGAAAAAGAGATAGGGGAAAGCAGCGGATAACATATTTGAAGAACCTGATCAGTAGGATGATGGAACGATGGTTGCGTGGTGTTTCACGAGAAAGTCTGCTAAGAGTCACCAGAAATAGGGAGACGTGAAAAGCTATGAAAGAACAGGGCACATAGAAGAAGAAATTTAAGTATCTTGAAAGTGTTTTCGCAAAGAATGTGAAATGCGATAACAAAATTCAAAGGCACAAAAGAAAAAAATATTGCATCCGAAAGCTATTTACAACTAGCAGTATAGCACGGCGTTGCTCGGGTGTAATGAAAGCTTTAAAACTAATCCATGGTCTTAGAGTTTAGACTCTTTGGATGTTGGCACGAAATACTAAAAAGCAATAGTTGTTTCCAGTTAAAGCAAAATCGTAGACTGAAAGAAAAATGAATGTATGTAAGTCAAATTTTGATTTCCTTGTATCGATATCAAATTTTCTGCACTAGTGTAAGAACTGCAATCTTGAAACTTCTGAATATCGTTTTGTATGTCTTTGTCTATGAGTGTATCAAATTTGATTAAAATCGGACCACTCTTTCTATAACTCGATTTTTTCGATTATCGATTTTCAATATTTATCGGTGTACGTGACACAACAGACGCTTAAAGTACAACTGTGTAAATTTTCAAGAAAATTGGTTCAGCCGTTTTGGTGTCTATAGGTAACGGACACACACACACACACACAGACAAAGTCCCATTTATAAATAAGTTTAGAGAGATACCAAGAAACAAAAATATTTCATTATGAACAAAGAAAAATATCACGGATCTGTTATATGATATCAATCTGGAAAATTTCCCCATGGACAAAGAGGTGACTGGTGCCGACAACAATTTAGCTCTAGAGAAGAATATTGAGAACTGCATGAACGGAACGTGAAAGAATTCTAAAGAAAAAGAAAACAAATAGGACAATTATATTTAGAATAAGACACCCGAAATTGCTTGGATACAAAATAAAGAAAACTAGGAGAATTGAACATTCCCAGGACAGGTAAAGCGATCTGCCTGAGGGGCTTGAATGGATCGCGAATCTATCGTGGAAATGCTTACCAAAACAATAAGCGTTGCTGAGAATTACAAGAGATAGGATGTTGTGGTGGGCCATGGTCAACTACGTTCTAAATAGAGCAGGCATAAAAAGAAAAAGAACCAGCGAGAGAAGAAAAGAAAAGTAAATAAAAGGGAAAATAAATAAAAAAAGAGAAGTGGAAAAGAAAGAAAAAGAAAGAAAAAGAAAGAAAAAGAAAGAAAAAGAAAAAGGCAGAAAACAAAAGAAAAAAGAAAAAGAAAACAAAGATAAAGAAACAGTAAAAAAGAGTAAAAGGAAAACAGAAAATGACAAAGAAGTAGAGAAAAAATATTGATATTGAGTTTTTATTGATATATTTCTAATTCTGTTTGAATTTTTACACTCACCAAAAGACGTACAGACCTTCATATATATATATATTTTTCTAAACATATGCTATTAAATATAAGAGATAATGAATGTCTATTATGTTTAATCATGAGCCGTTCTAAAAGTCGTATTTTTGCTTTAATTTCAGTTGAAAATAAAGACAAAAATTCTCCAACATTTGGATAATTATTTATTGGTTTTCTTCTAAGCTTTCGGCTCACATGAGCCATCTTCAGAGAGGTTGTTTAAACTGAAATATTATAAAATCCACCATCACCGACGATTTTATTTTGTGCTGACATAAAACTCTGCTTGGCAAGAGCAATAGTTACCAAAAATAATAAACGCAGTTCTTAAGTTTGCGATGCGGTTCTATGACGTCACACCGCGGGATAGCGCGAAATGACAACAAAATGTAATCAAATGCAATGTAATATGTTATTTCCTGTTTTAAAGTTGATTTAATATATATATATATATATATATATATATATATATATATATATTCTATGCGTGTATATATATAGGGTGTGGTGAATAATTATTGTGGTCTAAATGACAGAAATGAAAATAACATCGACATCTCATCTTTACAGTTATATATGTCAAAATTACGCAAACATATCTTGAAATGATAAAATCATTTCATTAAAATCGCCATTGGTTTCAACTATGGCCTCCAAAGAACTTCAGAATTTCCCGCATCTCTTCTGGACAGTCTTCTTGTTTAAGATCATGAATGTTGCCTAATGTCTGCATTCAGTTCATCTTTGTCGCTACAAGTTACTTGATTTGTGTATTTACGTATTAAATTTTCTTTTAGACATTTCAGATTAAATAAATTGCAAACGCAGTATCTGATTATTTTTTAAAAATCCTTTAATACTCACGGATAATCTTTAGCGTATTATAATTATAAGTTGTAAAAAATAAGCTGTAACTTTGACAGATGATTTTATTATTCATTTCTTGATGTTTCTAATTACTTTCAATGTCCTTTCAATATCATCTTCAGGGATGTGAGTTGTGCTAACAAAAAGTAACCGCAAAACTGTGTTGCTAAAACTACTGTAAAGTTTCTTCTTGCTTCAAATGTAACAACTGTAACAACAAATGTAACAAATGTTGCTTCCCGTTCCTTTAGAACGTGAAAATTATACAAAATGGATTTTTTATGTTGTAATGTCAAGGTTATACACGTGTTAAAACATGGAAAATCTCTTCTTTTTATAAACATTTTAGAACATTACTACATTATTCATAGCTGATTCTATTAATTGACACCTTAAGTTTGTTTTTGTAGATATCTAGAAATGTGTAATGTAAGACGTCTTGTTAATATAGTTGTTGCAAATCCATCATATATATTTGTTTTTTGTCGGAGATATATTCTCGCAAGGGACATTTGAATTTATATATAACGTTGGTTCTACGTAATACATTTGTTGGTAAGGAGGATTTATTACGGATAATCAAATTAGTAGTATTTTATTTTTTATAATGCATTATTGATTTTAATTTTTTATTAAGATCAACAGGGAATATGAGATTTTTTATTAAGATCAACAGGGAATATGAGATTTTTTATGAATTTTGCATCCTGTTTGTAGTTCGTGTGCATCTAGTTGCAATAAAAGTGTTTAGGGTCTTTTGTGTAAGTACTAAATTCAGTTTGATGCGTGTTGAGGTTTTTGAATTATCGTCTTATATGTTCATCTACAGTGTAATTTGGGAAGTCATTTTTAATGAGAGTCTGCTTGGTTCAGAGTAAAATATATTTCTTTTGAAGGAGTTGGTTTGTGCTCGGTTAATTAAATTGTGTATGAATGCGGTTTTGTAGTAGGTGGGGCATTCACACTTATAGTTGAGTGTGAAAAAGGTTTTTGCTAGTTCTTTTTATATGGGGAGGTAGTAAATGTGCAATTGTTTGTGTCTATTAAATTGTCAAGGAAAAAGATTTTGTTATCTTTGTTAAGTTACTTTGTTAAGTTACTTGATGCAGGCCTCCGTGTTGCGTCTGAGAGGAAGATATATTCCCCATTAGACTGAACCAAATCTTTCTGAATCCTCTGTATTTTCCTCAGATAGACATCCAAACACGCTGAAATATTCGTACTGCGAATGCTGATTAGTACAGTATGCCATTTTCTAATTTTTGCCGGAGTTAATTGCATCATGGTCTTCTTTTTTTCACAACGATTCCCATCTGACCCTACTATACTCTGCAGTAGACGGAATATAAAAAAAAAACAAAACACAAAAAACACAATAACAACAAAAGCAACATTAAATAAATGAAATACCCATGAGCAAAATTAAATAAATGAAATACCCATATTTTACCCATCTCTCCCTGTACATATTACTTCAAACCTTAGTATAGAGTCTACTCGTATTAAAAATTTTTGAAATTACAAATTTTAAATAAGAACAAAATGCAGCGTCCATTTCTAATAAAATATTCACTATGATATCGTTTGTCGCAATAAAAATAAATAATTTCTTGATGAATATATGCATATGTATGTATGTATGTATTAGTACAGGTTTCGTTAAATAATATTGACAAGTTTTATCTATTTATTTTATGCAGGATCATTTCGTATAGTCTGATAAGCTTGATAGTGCTATCGTTAAAAGACGACAAGAACTCGCACTAATTGTTGATTTTTTTTATCAGATCTGAGCTTTCGACTTACATAAGCCATTATCAACGAGTGAACATATGAGTTACTGATGAAATAGAATGAAACAAAGAGAATTAAACAAAGAGACAAGTCCATTTTTAACGTAATAAAAAAATTCATTTTTAACCTGATAAAAAATCAGCAATTACTGCGATTTCTTGTCGTCTTTTAGCGATAGCACTATCAAGCTTATCAGACTATACGAAAGGATCCTGCATAAATAAAATAGATAAAACTTGTCTATATTATTCAACGAAACCTGTATTAATGAAACAATGCTACCAAAATACACACAATATATATATATATATATATATATATATATATATATATATATATATATATAATATTCTAGCATACACATAGATTTACACATGATTCTCTCATTTTAAAAAAAGAAAATGGTTCCGTATATATACATACGTTTATAATAAACATTTAGTGTTTTTTGTTACACGTGGCACACACACTTACACAGACATAAGTTGTTTCCTCTTCATTTAATCCATTGCTTTCCTGTACGTGACACTGATCTGACGAATGAAATTAAAGCTCAATCAACATACTGCCTCTGATGATTTTTAAAAGATTTTTCTTTCGTCTTTAAAATGTGAAATAAGTTAGATTAAAGATACCTTTTTTCCTACCTGTTCTTTACTTATTCTATTCATCTTATCGGATTTGGATTTATATATTCAACTCCCTCTCTCTCTCTCTCACATACACACATATACATATATGTGTGTGTGTATGTGTATGTATTTGTATAGATAGATAGATAGATAGATAGATAGATAGATAGATAGATCATGAAGAGACAGGAATATCTATCTATCTATCTAGCTAGCTAGCTAGCTAGCTATAATAGATAGATAGATAGATAGATAGATAGATAGATAGATAGATAGATAGATAGATAGATAGATAGATAACGAAGTATTCTTCAAGAATAATGTCTTCGGATAAGAATCCAACATATATAGTATATACACACAAAATAAATGAAAGTCATTAAATATAGATTCGAAAGTCCCAGTGAGTGGTGTGCATTCCTTGAGTTAGTAATTGAGCCCAACATTTTCATCACGATCTCTAAATTATTGAGGGAACACTTCAGCTATAGCAGTCCAAATGAGAAGTGTTCAGTCAGTAAGTGCGTTCTGCTTTTTTTAGGCTCTTCTGTAGCCTAATTGGTAAGGGAATATTTCGGCTATATGAATTGTTTCCCTGATGGATAAATAGAACAAGGCTTTGATACATGCCGGAAATATGCGGTTTTTTTTTCTTTAGTAGGCCTTCTTCGTCTTACCCGGGTGACATTAATTTCACATTCATTCTTTCATTCATTTATATAGTTAGCACACTTTGCCCCCCTGTGGTCACCATACACTTCATCTCATAATTGTGGCTCCTGGTGATATTCAAGGTAGATTAGTGTAACAGACTTCCGGTTCATTTCTCACCTGGGATATTGATGTTTCCCCGTTCCTAATTTCATGTGTTAGATAGAAAAGACCTACAAGGAGGCAAGTGATTTGAATTTCGAGTATTACTTCTAGACTGGCGATGGTGTATGGAAGCTTTCCGTTACCAAGACTACATGCTCGCACTTCTCGGTTGTAGCGACAAGATCTAAAGGAATACGCATTGCGTTTGGATTTATCTGCATGAGTTGCCGGAAAGTTGTCAGCGTTGACAGCCAATCAACTTCAATTTTCCACTTCGGGCTTTCTGTCTAGATTTACTTCAAACGCGTTTTCTGTTTTGTATTAATTTCACAGTTTAAGAAAATAAAACAATGTACCCAATAAAGATTAAGTTTATGGTAATAAAAATAAAGATATATGTCTGTGTGTTTATATATGTATATCTATGTCTATTTCGGCACTCGCTCTCATCCGAATATCGGAACCGACATCATCTCTTCTGTTCCTTTTCTCTTCCTTGGTGGCAGAGGTGGCGACCTATCGCATGAATATTATTTTGTTGGGCAACTATGCTCGACGGAGAAGCTGTCACATTCGGCCAGAATTACTTACTCAACAGCTCAAATGAGATTGAAATTACTAACAGTATTATATATATATAAAGTCAAGTCGAAACGCCGAATTAAGCTGAGGGCAGATGTGGTCTTGCTCCAGGATAACAAGCCTGTTCACACTGCTGAAGTTTCAACAGCTGAAATAGCCAACTGTTGCTTTGAATTGCTATTCCATACCCCTTACTCTCCCGAAATTGGTTCCATATGACTACGTCTTCTTTCCTAAATAGAAATTCTACCTACTTTCATTGTTGCCATTTTGGAAACAATGATCTAATCAGATGCTGTCAGGGAGTATTTTGGGGGATAAAGACGACAAATTTCTACCGTAGCGAGAATGCAATGCCGAAGCATAACTGGACAAAGTCCATTGACATCAAGGGTAACTATATTGAAAAATAGTGAAAAACTGTCTTGTTCCGCTAACTTTTTCTTGGTAAAGCTCAGTTCCATTTGAACGACCCTTGTATTTTCAGTTTCATGTTTTGTGTGTAGAGTATAACTAGAAACAACGATCTAATCCACCTTATTTCCATGCAGACTAATATTCTCATTTTGATGTTCTTATCACAGTGTTTCAGTCGTTATTTTATGAGGCCTTCTTCAATTGTCTGTCGATGCGAGTATTCATCAAGAAATTTTGATCTGAACAAAGCATTTAATCTGCACGTGTAAAATGTTTTTGTTTCGCTGTCCATATCTAGGAATATCTCAACATGTTCACATTTTTCTACTGCTCAGTTATTTCTTTTTCCACTGATTCTTAGTCAGTACCACTCGACCCAGGGAGTGGACAGAAAATATTCTAATGGATTGCTAAAATATATAAAACTTATTAGATACATAAATAGAATAAAAAGAACATTTTTACATTCCTTGAAGATTACCAAGATCGACAATCCTGTTCAGATTTGGAATTGTTTTGTCTATTGTCGTTAAGAAATGCTTCAGGTGATTACAACTGTTGTTTAGAAAATATTGAAAGAAAAGATAAGTGCAAAGTCTTAGCCTGGAATATTTAGTGAATGATGTTGTTTCAATTATTTGGACGTATGTACCTTATCTGTAAACATCTGAACTGACGAAACTGAAAAGCCCAACTGCACATTTACTAGAATTTAAAATGTGCGCCACCAGCGGGATTTTGATAGTTGTGCCACGACACCCTCTTCAAACCGCCCTCCAGATTCTGCTTTTGCGCTCGCGTCGCTGGCCGGGGATAGCGGAACGCGGAAAACGAGGTGAGTGCGTCGCTCTTCTCCCGCGGTCACATACACTTATCCTTGCAGGGCATATAAATGTCACTGGAGCTTCCGTGCGAAACTCACATCCCCACGGACTGCACCAGACGCATTTTCCCTTCTTTCCGTCATTGTGACCCGTTCCGGGCACTCAGGTCTCCCAAGGAAGGGAATAAAACCTGTAAGACGCAATGAGTTACTGTGCATAAAAGTGAGAAAATAATATTAAACGAGAGAAAAATAATTATGAAGACAATGTTGATTTTTTCAGTGTAGTTTAGATATAGAACAACCTGAACATAAAGGGGCACCCAGAGAGAATTTAGCTCCGCATATAGTCGTAATTGCTCTAACGTGACAAACTGACTAATTATCACACCACGTCGAAGTATTCAAAGATGACATTGGATTTAAAGTTTTGAAGATCAAAATTGATTGCAAAAATAGAAGCGAGGATTTAATTCCCCATTGTGAGAAGAAATTGTTAGCATATAACTTACGGTGAAACCTAGACATTTTAACTGTAAAATGATGAGACCTGCCACTAATCTAGTATTGAGTTTAAATTCATATTTCACATTGCCGCAGCAAATTTAAATACGTAAAAAAACAATTCAAGCAAAGGGATAATGCCACTAAGATGCAAGGGAATGAAAAAGAAAAGGACAACTTCAAAAGAAACCAGAAATCCAACTGCAGGAAACAAGGAATAAATCTTTACACTTATTCAAAAAAATTATTTGATGAATTCAGGTTTTTGTATATTAAGGATATTTATTTAATATAATACTTTTACTAATGTTTATCCAATACAAGGTCAAAGAGCCTTTCAAGGTAGTATGTTAATGTGCGGTGTTGTATGAGTGTAAAAAGGCAAGGTGCAAAGGTTTTTGAGCTACGCAGGAAACGCAACAGCTAACTAAAGTTTTAATGAGGTAAATATTTAATTAGTGAATAAAAATCCAGAACATGCAGAGATAACTACCAAAGTCTATCAGTTTATATGCATGTTGACAATACAAATACAGGGTGTCCATAAAGTTTGTGTGCACTTTAAAAAATTATAACTTTATTTGTATTTGCAATAGAAATAATTTTTAAAAAGGATTAGAAAGAAGTAAATCTATATTTTTTAAGGTTTTATTGAAATTTTATTTAGCTTTCTACATGTCCTCTATTATTAGCAATACAAAGGGTAATAAGATTTTGCAGTTCACGGAAAATATTTGCCAACTGATTTACAGTAATTCTTGAAATAACATTAGCTATTTTAGCTTTCAAATCATCTAATGAACTAGTTTTGGTTGCATAGACAAATGTTTTCACATGTCCCTATAAAAAAATCTAATGGAGTCAAATCTGGCGAACGTGACGCCAATAAAATGGTCCACCTCTTCCGATTCATATTGTTGCAGATTTTGTGGTAAAGAATTATTCAATAACTATACTTAAAACTAGGTACATTAAACTTTATAACATTTTTTACAGATTATTTCTATCACGACTACAAATAAAGTTGTAATTTTTTTAAAGTGTACACGAACTTTGTGGACCCCTGTATAATTGCATCATCCACGTGCGAAAATGGCTCAAGCATTATTAATAAAAAAAGAAAAATTAATCACTTAATAAGATCAACTACGAACACAGTGACAAGGTATTTAACGTATTTGGAATATGTTGGCAGACACGTTATTATGGTTATGATTTGGGCATTTTTTGAAATTTTTAATAACACCAATTTTATATCTAAGAGAACGTTGACTAATGAAATTAAGGCGACAAGTATTTTTACTAGTAGATTTTTGTATAATGAAGTAGTAAAAGTATTATAATGAGACTCCACGAGAACATCTAAGAATTGGGGTTTATGCTTTTAGCTAAGCTCATATGCGAAGTTGAGTACGGAAATTTTATCGAATGTAATTTTAAGATTAACGGTTTCCTTTTTGTTCTCAGTTAAAATGAATATATCATCTAAATATATTTCCTTTTACTCGTAGCAAAGCTGTAGCTTAGTTAACAATGAAATATACACTACCGGTCTTAATTATTAGGCGACCTCAGTGTTTAAAAAAATGATACATTTCATAATATTTTATAGTATTTATTCCCAAGTGAATAATCTAATCTAAACTTGTTTATAAATGGAACTTTGTCTCTGTGCGTGTGTGTCTGTGTGTGTGTATATCCGTTATCTATAAACTCCGAAACGGCTGAACCGATTTTCCTGAAAATTTACACAGTTGTACTATAAGCGTATGTGAATATTCTTAGCTAGGCTTTGTGTCGAGGTACCCCCAATAAATATTGAAAATCGATAATCGAAAAAATCGTGTTATAGAAGGAATGGTCCGATTTTAATCAAATTTGATACACTCATAGACAAAGACATAAGAAACGATATTCAGAGGTTTCAAGGTTGCAGTTCTTACAATAGTGCAGAAAATTTGATATCGATACCAGGAAATCAAAATTTGACTTACATTCATTTATTTTTCTTTCAGTCTACGATTTCGCTTCAACTGGAAACAAACATTGATTTTTAGTCTTTCGAGCCAACGTCCAAAGGGTCTGAGCTCCAGGACCATGGATTCATTTTAAAGCTTTCATTACACCCGAGCTATACTGCTAGTAGTATATGAAAATAGAATGGTTCTTACGTTAATAGTGCACAATAACATGTGCATTAAATGAATTTGTACATTTTTAATAATTACTAATATTGCAGTTTCATCAATGAAAGAATGAGGAAAAGTTAGGGTGATTTGGACGAGTTCATCTTTGCTTCCTTGCCTTGTAAAATTTTGCAAAGTAATAATAACAAAAGAACCATTTTTTTCATTTAGAATAAATCCACTTGGCATAAATAGTAAAAATAGTATGAAATACATCACTTGTTTTAGAAACCTGGGGTTGCCTAATAATTAAGGCCGGTAGTGTACTCGTTTTGATATCTACCTAGACACTGGAGATTCGTAAACCTGACCTTTCGGTTGGCTGTAACTTTTAACTACTAGTTCAAGATAAAAGTAAATTTCTAGTCTAGTACTCATGTAATCCGACATATAAATAAATTATCATATCTTACGAAGATAAGCTTAATCATAAATATGGTTTTATAATATTCTAATACAGTTTTTTTTTTATAAGCGGAATTGAACCCTGACTGCTGGCATCAGTAGGATCTTAAAAATAGTTCCAGCAATATTACTGACGAACGTACCATATAAAACGTATCTTATATGACAAATTCTTGGAAATGCCACATTCACGGATATCATATTTTGTCTTTTTCTCAGAGAGATAAACGTGATTGAGCCCTGGGCATTTTCCTTATACCTAATATGTCTGTCGAGTATCGTCTATACCTTGGAGGAAGAGTTTGAAAAAAAGAAGAGGGTTTCCTGTCAATTGTTCTTTGTGACGCGAAATCATGTCTTTATGATGTCTTCCCTGGAGCCTTTGGTCTGAGACGCCTAGGAATATATCTACTCTGTGCTGAACTTTTGTGAGTCTCCGAGATATAACATGTCTATAAAATAATACCAAGAAATATATATAGATGCCTCAATTTAAACGTGTTTTTTTGTAGATATTGTTATTTGAGGAGGCGTTCCGTTTGTTTATTAAACAGAATATTTATTTAAACAATAATTTCAACGGTATACCCCTCTGTTCTGAGGTACGTAGGTTCGATTCGTGACTGAAATTGGAAATATTTCCCGAAAATTAAAACGAAAAATAAATACTTATTAATGAAGAAACGGGGCCATTACGCACATATGAGTATCAACCAAAAGTGATATTTAAAGTGATAAGAATCTGTCAGATTAATAACAAATCAATTCTAAATACACTACAGGCCATAATTATTAGGCCATCCTAGTGTTTAAAAAATGATGTATTTCATATTATTCTTTAGTATTTATTGCTACGTGAATAATTGTAAATAATAATAGAATGGTTCTTTTTTTAATACTGAACAATAACATGTGCACCAAATGAATTTATAAATATTTAATAATTACATATATTGCAGTTTCCTCAATGAAAAGATGAAGAAAATTTAGGGGGATTCGGACGAGTTCATTTTTGCTTTCTTGCCTTGTAAAATTTTGAAAAGTAATAATAACAAAAGAATCATTCTATTTTCATTTGTCAATAAATACTAAAAATAATATTAAATATATCATTTCTTTAAAAAATTGGTGTCGAATAATAATAACGGCCGGTAGTGTACATTCATAAATCACACACACACACACACACACACACACACACACACACACATATATATATATATATATATATATATATATATATATATATTCATAGGATATCTAAAAAATGTATACACATTGGCTGTCATTATTGTGTTCAGGGATTGAATTTGCAAAAAATAAACAAAAACAGTTTCATTATTGGCTATTTAAAATTATGTAAAATATAGTCAAAATGCAGTGAAAAAACAATAAAATGATGCTTGTAAAGCGTTTTATATTTTTGAAATAATAAACACCAAGTTTACAATTATTTAAAATGTGTATATTTTTTGGGGACAACTTGTATATTTTATGTATTTGGACAGCAACCCATCTTTTATGCAAGTTACATTAAAGATTGTAGACAAGATTATTATGGTTATTTTTTTATATAACGTTTCATGTGATCTGATTGTTTTTCTTTTCGGTTCATAAATTCTATAAAAAATTGTTTAATTAATTTGTTTTCCTAGCGAATGTGGGTTTAGCCGTTATCGAGGATGAATCTTATTCCACATGTGACTGAATATGCGTACTATTTAGGTATGTGTGTATAGTCTTGTGATACTTTTATTTTCCGAATACGCTAAATACATTGTCGCCGTTTTGGTAGTTAATGTTAAAAAGTGTTTAATCTTTCTTTTTTATTAATAATGCTTCCGTTATTTTGAGCCATTTTTGCATGTGGATGATGCAATTATATTTGTATTGTCAACGCGCATATTACTGATAGAGTTTGGTAGGTCTATTTGTGTGTTTAAAAGAGATCCAATTGAACTATTGTCTGAGAGGTGCAATTTGAACATTTTCGTCAACCGAGTTGTAGTGTATCAGATATAATTTCCGAAGTTGGGTTGATCAAGATAATAGGTCTTCAGAGGAATGTAAATTTGTAAATAATGTTGGTTAGATCTTGCAGATGAATTTTTATGTTTGATGATAATGTTATAATTCCTAAATTTTGTGTAATACATATTTAATTTATAGTTTTATTTAAGTCAACAGGAGTTGCATATTTTCAGATGATTTTTCGAAGTGAAAATTCATCCTGTTTATAATTGCTATGCATTTGGTTTTTGTGGAAAATATAAATGTAATTGCTTTTTTTCGTGTGTTTGTTGTTGCTATTGGTTACTTTAGAAAGAAAATGCTAATATGGTAATCAATAAGAGGATTAGGGAAGCCGTTATTCATAAGCATTTGTATCAAGTGAGGGTGTTCTCTAAAGAAAAGCGGTCGAAAAGATGAATTCTCGTCTGCTCCCGTAAGGAAATTTTTAATAACATCAATGTTAAAAAGATATAGACTAATAAAATTAAGGTGACAATAATTTTACACAGATGGGGTTTCGTACAGTGAAGTAGTAAAAGTATTATAATTAGACTGTCGAGCTCTCTACGATACCCTCGTATCACCTATATTTATAAAAAGTTCGAGAAGGGAAATTGTAAAATAAATCAAACCAACTTCTTTTTGTAACCAAACTTTTCATTGGTTTATTCTGCATCAGCAGCAGCATTTTGCCTCTCTTTAAAAAAAGCGGGAATCTTCCCGCTCTTCAAGCTCCAGTTGGAAAGAAGCCTTTGAAGCCGACAGACCTATTGTTTCCAGCTCGCTTATCTTTTAAGGCACATATATATTTTCGCCTACTCGTTAAAAAGAAAGTGAGCCGGCATCTTTACTTGACCAGAAGTTAAGTTTTATATTCAACATTTTGTTTCTGGTAAACTGCAAGTATTTTTTTTTCTTTGCATTTTTTATGCATACACTTGTTGTATATTATTTTCCAACTCAGCATTTTGAACTATTTCAATTATTTGGAAATACAGATTATTTTCCAACTCAGCATTTTGAACTATTTCAATTATTTGGAAATACAGATTATTTTCCAACTCAGCATTTTGAACTATTTCAATTATTTGGAAATACAGATTATTCTTCCAACTCATCATCTTCAATTAATTAATATAAAAGGGTGAAAATAAGTTCTCTCCCATTAACCGATTATTGTTATAATTAAAATTTTGTCGACTTACATCTTGTTTGTTCACTTTTTGGTACACACTGAATTGAGAAGCTAATATTATTACATAACAAATAAAAAGTAGCCATTCCGCTACAAGACTCCACAAGAACCTTTAAGAATTTACCTAAGCTCAAATGCAAGGTTGAGTACGGAATTTTTATCGAATGTAATTTTAAATTATCGGTTTCGTTTTTGTTGTCACTTAAAATGAGTATATTATCTAAATCGCGGACATATATTTTAGGTTTGATAACTTTTATAAAAACGGTGTTTCGACATAAGACTTATAAAATCAGAGAAGCACAGACTGGGAAGGTTTCCCATACTTGCTCTGTTAGTTTGCGTGTAAATATTCTCGTTATGGTAGAAGAAGGGAATTTAGTGGTAAGGGCATGCAAAAGTTTTTGGAGAATATTGAAGTTGATATATATATATATATATATATATATATATATATATATATATATATATATATATATGTATATATATATGTATATATATATATATGTATATATGTATATATATATATATATATATATATATATATATATATATATACATATATATATACATATATACATATATATATGTATATATATATATACATATATATATATACATATATATATATGTATATATATATATATATATACATATATACATATATATATATACATATATATATATATATACATATATACATATATATATATATATACATATATACATGTGTATGTGTGTGTCTGTGTCTGTCCGTATGAATTTATATATATATATATATATATATATATATATATATATATAAACGAATAATATCTTCCTGTGGCTTCCCCCTGTCTCTTCTACAAATATTTTCACGGATTTTACTCCAGAAACCAGACTGGCAACAAGGTCCCACCCTTTTACAGTTAAATCTACCAAATTCACCCTGTGTATCTTGTTCTTTTTCTTTTCTTTCTACAATCACAACTGTCTTCACACCCGTGTTCCCATCCTTCTCTTGTTTTTTCTCTGATATCCCCTACAACTGGTTCTTTCTCTGCACTCTCCTTCTAACTTTTACTCTCTTATGTAGCCGCCAGCGCATCATATGATTAAAATCATGATTAAAAAAAAGATCTTTCACACTTTCCCTGATCACATATACGTCGTCTGTTGGGGTTATTTTTATCTTCCGACCGCGCTTTCTTTTGCATTTCGGACAAATGGATCCAGTTATGTTCTTCACTTTGATAACAGGACTGATTGTTAAAAGGCTGACATCAACAATATCCACGATCTTTCTGTAATGCTTGCCAGAATATTTACTCTTCTCCCCCACTTTGGAGAGATGTGACACAATGTCTTTTTTAACGTGGGGATCCTGAGCAAGTACTCCCAGGTAAACTGGTCAAATATTACTCAGTCTCTGCTCACGCGGTCGCTGAGTTCAAAACCGGCCTTAAAATAGTCTTATCTGGTCTTAATTGGTCATTAGGCTCCCAGCCAAAAGGCAGGGGCCTAGTTAACGAATGCTTGCCATTGCGTTCTTGCAGCGTTACAATTTTCGTATGTTTCCTAAGATTAACGTCTATCGAAGACTATGGCCGTTTAAAAATGAATCGACAGTCGCGAGAGTAGTGTATGAGCGTGATAAAATCATGGATGATACAAGATTTTTCAAGAAACAAATTTTATCAGAGACCCTGAAACTAGATTTGTATTACAGCAGACTATTGCTAATGACTTAATCTGAAGAAAATGGTAATTGATTAAACTGAATCAGTTGTTACCATTAATTTACACAAGAGTGTATAAACGAAAAGTAACTAAAAACATGCTAACAATTGCAAAATGGTACGACAGAAACAAGTGAATTGCGCAAATATTTTAATCATTTCATAACGATAGGCATTAAGCAACGTAAAAATAAATGAGAAGTCTTTAGGGAGGAAAAAGTACAATGCTTTGGATTTGAACCAGTGGTGTAACACAGCTGATTCTATGAAATGGTTCAGTAAAATAAATAAGAGAATCAAATGCACGTTCATACAGTTTGATATTTGCGATTTTTCCCAGCTAATTCCTTACAGGGATATTATTATCTATTATCTGCCGCTTTTAACTTAGCAACGAATTACTGCCCAATTAGCGATCAAGACTTGAATATTATTCGGCGAGAACAAAAATGGATCCTATTTTATGACACCTGCCTGTAGAACAAAAGAAAAACATTCAGATGTTTTGCATTGGTATGGGTGCATTTGATTCTGCAGATGCCTGTGAATTAGTGGGCAATTAGTGGTATCTCTTCGAAATAAAAAAATAAAGCAGCTTATACTGAGACGATGGATTAATCTTTTTTAAAAAAATAAAAGACCACAACAAACTGACCCACTAAGAAAGGATTTGATAAAAGCTTTTTTACAGATCTCAAACTCAAAATTGCTACCATCACTAACCATAAACAGATTAACTTCTTCGACGTAACTTTCGACCTATATAAAAAAAAAAAATTATGCTAAGGATTCTGACAGCCACAAATATTTCAACAGAGATTTTAACCACCACCATAGAATACTAGACAATATTCATGAGTCTAGCCAATTTAGGTTATCTTCTAACTCTAGTAATAAGGCTATTTGGGATAATAGTAAAATTAAATGTAATCCCAACGTAAGTCTACAATAATCAGATAACAACAAAGAAACCAAACTTAGACTGAAATCACGCAAGCGTAACACCATACGGTTCAACTTGCCTTTTAAAAATAACATCAAAGTAAACATCGTTAAAATATACCTAAATGTAATTCACAAACATTCACAAACATTTCAATCATTCTCCTAAAAATAATTTCAATAAAATCATTGTCAAAATTAGTTCTGTTTGCGTCAAGAACTTTCATAAATACATATTATCGCTACATGACAAAAAACATATTAAATAAGACATGTCCAACCAGCAAGATAATAATAACTCTATTTGCAATTACAGTAAAACGTCCAAAAATAATCGAAATTACCGTCAAAACACGACTTGTTCAATTAACTATCTGTGTATGACCGAATGTATAATCTACAAAGCTAGTATATCTTTTTGATGGCGACATTAACTTCTGTTTTGGATCAACGGACAGTCAATGGAAACCAAAATTCAATAAAATTTAGTTTAAGAATAGAAAAGAATACTGGATTGCTATGTGATGTCATTTTTTTCAAAATGGCAGTGAATGCTGAACGATATCAAAGATGAAGTAAAAACTTGAAGCAACTAAAATGAGGTTCTACAGAAGGATGCTGCGAGTATCGTGATGAGGTTTTGGAAAGGATGGAAACGAAAAGGAAATTAATACTAAGCATCAGGAAGAGACACAAAGTTCCTACACATGCAATGAGGAAAGAGGGCTTGGAGAACCTGATACGAACAAGCTATATAGATGGAAATAGAGACAGGGAAAAGCAGAGGATAACATATTTGAAAGACTTGATCAGGTAGATGAGGGATCAAGGGTTGCGTGTTGTAACAGGAGAAAGGGTGTTAAGAGCCACCAGGGATAGAGAGATGTGGAAAGCTGTGATCGTCTACGTCCTGAAAGTATAGGGCACATAGAGACACAAGAAGAAGAAGAAGAAGAAGAAGAAAAAAGAAGAAGAAGAATGTTCTCTCCAAATATTTTTGGTTTTTAAAAAATATTAGCAAAAAAGCACAGCTACTATTGCGAAAAACAAATCTTACAAAGGAATAGGAAATAGATGACATTTAGATAAACTTATAATCTTAACGCACCAAAATAACCCAAAGTTATTGAACAAAAGACGCAGGCATAGAAACAAATTCTTACTTAAATACTTAAACCCAGACTAATCCTTAGAGCCTCAAGATTTCTTCTTTCTTATTCATAATTTCCACTTTATTCAAATGTTATATATCGCCGTATGACGACAAAACAACAAACACGCATATATAAAAATACAAGGTTATATTTTTATTACTGACAATGAACCCGTGTGGAATAGAGAACGGAAGGGTGAGAGCACATATGTTGGGTTGACGGGAGTGTAGTCTGCCTGTGGTGTTTGCTGCTTCCACTGGTCGTTCTCTGCTGCTGAATCCGTGTGTCGAGGTCTTTATATAGTCCTCTAGAACCGGGACTTTCCTTCCGGTTTTGCCTCGCCCACGCAACGCCCACGTAATTCTAAGAGACACCTGATCTGTTTGCCTCCGTTAGTCATTTCCGCCGCTGTCGGAAATAAGGTCAAACAACATCTGCTCCGGCCTCGACAGGATGTATTTCACAAACACCTGTCTTGTCGTTTCGCCGCCCCCTTCACCGACGGGCGACACCATCGCTTGCATCACTTCCTCGGGTCGGGCCAGATTGTTATATTACACAAATATTTATTCTAACTTTTCGTCGACTAATATAAACAAACTTAGTGGCATACCCCTCAAAACAACAAATAAATGGAATGCCAAAATATTAATTTTAATTTCTCCTACGATTTTAGTTTCCTATCTCAATTTATTAATTTCATTATGAACCTAACTATGCCATGCAATTAATAATTTTGAATATTAGCGCGCACAATTTATGATATATTGCGACCTTAACTTTAGCAACGCTAATACCTAAAATAATTAGAATCGAAACGCAGTCAATTCCTATGTATGTGTGTGTTTATGCATACATGCATGTATATGTAATTTTTTGTGTGTGAAAATATTTGTTTTTTTTTATTTATTTCATTTTAGTTTAGTTTATTTTACTGATTTCTATTTCTTAATTTTAAATTTATTCTATTTTTTAATTCTCTTTTTTAATTCTTATTAATTTTTAAATTTAAATGTTTTAGTCTTAGAAAGAAATACTTATTCGAATGCTTCGTTCCTAATATAAACAAACCTTTAACGTCCTCTTCAACGTGCGATCAATAAATCGATTTTAGAGATAATTACTTTTTTTACATTCAGGATTTTAGTTTCCTATTTGACTTTGAGATTTCGGTATAAACCTTAACTAAATTATATATTTAATAAATAAAACTATTGTCGCACCCAATTAATTAGTTATAACGACATTAACTAAAGTAACGCTGATACCTAAAATAATAATTTCTTTTTTCGCCCACGATTCAAGTTTCCTATTTGACTTTTGGAATTCTGTATAATCCTAACTAAATTATACATTTAATAAATAAAAATACTGTCACACACAATTTATAATTTATAACGACCTATACTTAGGTAACGCTATTACCTAAAATAATAATTTCTTTTTTTCCCCCAAGATTTTAGTTTCCTAGTTGATTTTTAGATTTAGGAATAAACCGAACTAAAATATATATTTAATAAATAAAAATACTGTCAAACCCCGACTAACACTTTATAATGACCTGAACTTAAAAAGCTAATATCTGAATTGGAATAGATTAACAGTTGGTTCATAATATGTACCTGATGAATGCGTAATGCATGAAATACCGATTCGTGTTTCAAACGTAGAATAATAAGTAAATCTATCCATATATATATATATATATATATATATATATATATATATATATATATTCATTTTTAGTTGTGTAAATATAGAGCATAAATAATTTCAGAAGAAATAATTTCATTTATCCATATATTAGTGAATACAGTAGACAAATAT
>JBBBDQ010028460.1:750000-752500 GCA_037127315.1 Ascarosepion bandense
GAATTGGAAAGTTTCAGCAGATCTGAAGACATCTTTGAAATTCCCAGTGCACATCCTCCAGACAGACAAGCGTCCTGACATTTTGCTCTGGTCTGACTCTAAAAAGAGTATATTTCTAATTGAACTTACTGTCCCTTGGGAAGAAAATTTTTCAGAGGCCCATGAACGAAAGAAAAATCGGTACGAATTCGTGCGTGCCGAATGCATAGAAAAAGGATGGACATGTAATGTGATGCCTATTGAGGTTGGCTGTCGTGGATTTCTAGGACACTCCACTATTTCATTTCTTTCGAAAATAGGCGTCACTGGAAGGGATTTAAAGAAGCAAATATGTCGCCTTCAATCTATTGTTCGACAAGCGTCATGCTGGATTTGGCGCAATTCGAAGAAATTCGCAAAGAAAGCATGACGTCGTCTACTTCTTCCGTTCTCGTTCTGCTCTTGAATTTTAAAAAACTGTTAAAGCGTTTTCATCTGTCTCAATGTGCCAATTGATTTTATTTTTCTGTGATTTACTTTGCCCAGTAGCGATTGCTGCTGGTGGTGCCAGGGGTGGCAGTCCCGCTTTAAATCACCGAAACTGTGTATTCACCCTTGGTTAGCGGCTGATGAGGGCAAAGTAAATGCACATGTGATCATTGGTCACATGTTGTATGTAAGAAATTTGAACACTAAGACTCTCTGGAAAGTAAGATGACCCTTTGGAAAGACGAAGTGACTCTTTGGAAAGACGAAGTGACATCTTGGAAAGACAAGAACTTTTATCAACTATGGCTAGTACATCAAACGGAAAATGCCCTCAGGGTGACTGTAGCGAGGAGGGAGGATATATCACCCATCAATCTGATTCTATTGGCAACAAATTGGAACTGAACCCGGCTACAACATGTGACTGCGGAAAGACATTTAAAAGTTTGCGAGGATTAAAAATCCATAAGGCACGTTGGTGTCAACAACGTTGTTCACCTAACCGTGAATATAAATCGACTGATGGGATTATGAAACAGGACTACAACCACAGTGTTCAGGATCCCATTGTTGAACATCAGCCCCCAGGAGACATTCCCAGCAAACCAAGGATTCAATGGCCTAAAGGTAATCAGAAAACTCTTTGGTCAAATCTTGATGAAGAGCTTTCATTTTTACTACCGATTCACCTTAAGGGTCCCATTGAAAAACAAACGGGCATATTTTGCAACATCGTATATAACGTTTGTTTTGACAGATTTGGCATAGAACCAAACAGAAGAGAGAACGCATTTAAAAAACCAAACAGACGACAAATGCAAAAGGGGAAATTAAGATCCGAACAACGGTTATTAAAACGCCGTCTTAAAAAATCCCCTATGCATGAAAAATAGGGAATATTAATTCTCTTAAATAACATCAAACAAGAAATTCTGAAAATATCAAGAGCGGAAAACCAACGGAAGAATCGAAAGAAAAAACGCCAGGCCCGGAAATCATTTTATACGAACCCATATGGATTTGCTAAAAAACTGTTCGTTGAATCAAAAAGTGGCCAACTTGATGTATCACAGGAGGAAATCGAGGACCATTTACAAAAAACATATACAGATAAATTGAGTAATATGCCAATTTCTTCCATGGATAACCTACCAATACTAAAGGATCCAATATTTCAATTTGATATCCAACATATTAAATTTGGAGAAGTCCTTGATTTCGTACGTAAGGCGCGAGCTGGTAGTGCCCCAGGAATTAATGGAATATCATATAAATTATATAAAAACTGTCCTCGTGTTCTCAAAATATTAACTGGTCTCCTTCAGAAAATTTGGAAGCAAGGTATTGTGCCACAAGAATGGTGCCTTGCTAATGGCATTTGGATACCAAAGGAGATGAATTCAAAAGGTATTGCAAATTTTCGTCCAATATCACTTTTAAATATTGAAGGGAAAATATTTTTCGGTGTTATCGCTCAACGAATGACATCCTTTATAATGAGCAATGAATATATAGATACATCAGTACAAAAGGCTGGAATACCCGGGTTTCCTGGTTGTTTAGAGCATGCAGAAATGATATGGGGATCAATTATGTCAGCCAAAAAGACAAAGTCAGACCTTCACGTAATTTGGCTTGACCTCGCTAATGCATATGGATCAGTTCCCCACAAATTAATTGATATGGCATTGAACTATTTCCATCTCCCAGAAAAGATTAGGGAATTTATAATGAAATATTTTCGTTCGGCTTTTATGAGATTTACAATGAAAAAATATACTACAAGATGGCAGGCACTTGAAATCGGCATTATGATGGGCTGCGTTATTTCTCCACTTTTGTTTGTGTTAGCAATGGAAGTTATATTAAGAAGTGCTGCTAACATTACAACAGGAGTAATAACTGATAAACAAATAATTCTCCCCCCATCAAGAGCATTTATGGACGATATTACCATCCTTGTCCCTTCAAAAACAGCTGCTAAATGCTTACTTGACCTGTATTTCGATCTTTTTACCAGGGTAAGAATGAG
>JBBBDQ010028460.1:760000-781252 GCA_037127315.1 Ascarosepion bandense
GACTGAGGAGAATTTCCAGCATGCAGGAAAGCAGGAAGCAGAAAGGCAGTAGTTAAACAGTTTAGAGAGGACAGGGGAAAGTTCAGGGACACACCTCTTAAGGACTATCACCGGGATTCCATCGTCTCCACACGCCTTATGGGGGTCGAGTTTTGAAATTACTCTGGATACTATTGTCGGGGTAATATATACGTCATGCAGTTTGGCCTCAGTTCTAATAGGGAAGTCGGGTGGGTGCACTCCGGACGAGTCGAGTGTGGAGTTGGATGAGAATCTGCGGGCAAAGCACTCAGCTTTCTCAGCAGATGACGTGAGAACGTCAAATCCATGGATTAAGGGAGGTATTGAGGATTTCCTATTGTTGAGCACCCGTTTACAAATCCTCCAATAGTCCTTGGAGCCGAACTTGCGGTCAGCTATGTGCTGTCGCATTCTCTCCGCAAACAACTGTTTGGCGTCATTTAGGGTTCTCTTGCACTCACTGCGAGCGGATGTGAACAGGCGCCTATTGTGATCAGTTGGCTGTCTCTGGAATAGATGGAAGTAATGGTTCCTGTGGGCAATGGCGGCTGAGCAGGCCGGAGAGAACCACGGAGAGGAATGAGGTTTTAAGCAATACTTCCTGGTGGGTATGAAGGCATCAATGCCAGCTTTCACCCATGACGAGACCTCAGAGGCACAGTCATCAACTGATAGGTCAAACACTTTTCCCCAGGGGACGTCGCAGAGGAAATCGCGAAAAGCATCCCAGTCAGCTTTTTGGTAGAGGTAGGAGGTTCTATGAGTAGGGGGATCCTGGGGGGAGTGAGATTGGAAAGAAATACTGAGGGAGACTACAGCGTGGTCGGAGTTGCCGAGAGGGCAAAGCTGCGAGACTTGACAGGCGTCGGGCGCAGAGGTGAAACATATATCTAGCAGTGAGGAATGACCCGAGGGTGTGCTTGGGAAGCGAGTGGGGAAGTCCACCACTTGCGTAAGGGATTGGGAAATAGCAAAGTTCGCGGCGTGAATGCCCGCCGAATCAGTAACAGCGTTTTCAAGCCACTCAGAGTGATGGGCATTGAGGTCTCCAAATACAAATATGTGGGCAAATGGGTGATAGGAAATAGCCTTATCTATGTCGTCGGCAATGCTATCTAGTAGGGAGCAGTCAGGAGAGGAGGGAGAACGGTAAAGGAAGAATAGGTAGCTAACCGAACTGAGGAGAGACAAGCGGAGACATATGTATTGGTGGTCAGTAGATTCGAGTGAAGTCACCCTAGTTATGGGGAGGTGTTCGCTGACATAAACACCCAGCCCATGCATGTGGACAGTAGAATCCTTCCTTAAAAGGGGAAGATAACCAGGGATGAAGAGGTCAGAGGAGGGAATAGCTGAGTTGAGGTTAGTTTCGCAGAGCGCGAGGATGTCTGGGGACTTTTCATGCAGGAACGCTTCTACACTAGCAAAGTTAGTACGAATGCCTCGGATATTAGTGAAGGAGAGGTTAATGGGCTTAGGTGGTTTGGATTTAGCTGGTTTAGGGTCATTTCTGTTTTGTCTTGTCATGTTTTTTGTTTATAGAAAGGGACCTAGGGTAGAGGATACAGGCGGTCATTACCCACGATCTGTGCTGGGAGGGAGACTGGCTAGGGCTGCAACAAGGTGTGGCCTCGGGGTTGCCCACCGAAAGCGCTTGCAGGGACACCTATCCATGCGCGACATGGCACTACAAGAACCCCGATATTATACAACTGTTGATCAGAGCAGCCGCTCTTGACGCTACGCAAGAGTTAGGGCTCCTAACTACCAGTCGGAAGCAGCAACCAGGAAACTGCCAACCCGGTACCCTCACAGTGATGAGCCATTGCCACCAACCGGCCAGATCGCAGGAAACTCGCGGAAGCACCAGTACCAAGGTCTGAAGAGAGAGGAGTGAAAACCGGAAACCACATCCTAAACAGGAAACAAGGAACGAGCCTCTACTCCAGTTCAATAGACGTGGGAGGAGTATAGACCGGGCGATAGTGTGACCTATCTACTCCTATTAAAAAAAAAAAACAAAAAAAAAAAAACTTACAAACTTACAAAAGTGGAGTTTAACTAAGTTTTAACTTAGTTAAAGTCCAAATGAACTCCAAAAAAAGGGGGGGGGGGACAAAAACACAGATATATATAAACACAAAAAAAAAATAAAAAAAACAAACAAAACAAACAAACGAGAAAATATCTCAGTTTAACAAGAATTTGAATTGAAAGATTCATTCTTCAATTCTTGCGCTTTTCCAGAGTTAACGGCGGAGGTCAACTCTAGGTAAATTCCCATTCAAAGAACGGCATGGAGCTGTAATGGCTGCTGATAACTCGGCCAAAGTAGCTTCGCATAGCAAGAATAAATATAATTTCAAAATTTTTTTTTTTCCTCCCAAATGAAGCATGAACTCCGAAAAAGAGGGGGGGACAAAAAGCACAGATATATATAAAAACAAAAAAAAGAAAATAAAAAAAACAAACAAACGGAAAATACCTCTCAGTTTAACACAGAAAATTTGAATTGAAGATTCGTTCTTCAATTATTTTCCCAGAGTTAACAGCAGGTAAGCCTGCTAAGGTAAATTCCCATTCAAAGAACAGCACGTGGCATGGAGCTGTAATGGCTGCTGATAACTCGTAAGTAGCTTCGCATGGCAGAATAAATATAAATTTCAAATTTTTTTTTCCTCCCAAATATAGCGCGAACTCCGAAAAAGGACAAAAACACGAATATATAAAAACAAAAAAATAAAAAAACAAACAAATGAAAATACCTCTCAGTTTAACGGAAATTTGAATTGAAGATTCATTCTTCAATTCTTGCTTTTCCAAGAGTTAACAGCAGCAGGTCGACCCTGCTAGGTAAGTTCCCATTCAAAAAACGGCACGTGGCATGGAGCTGTAATGGCTGATAACTCGGCCAAGTAGCTTCGCATAGCAAGAATAAATATAAATTTCAAAATTTTTTTTCCTCCCAAATGAAGCATGAACTCCGAAAAAGGGGGGGGGGACAAAAACACAGATATATATAAAAACAAAAAAATAAAAAACAAACAAACGGAAAATACCTCTCAGTTTAACGCGAGAAATTTGAATTGAAGATTCATTCTTCAATTAACACTTTTCAAGTTAACAGCAAGTCGTATAACAAATAAATTCATTAAAAAATGACATGGAGCTGTGTTGGCTGTGATAACTCGTGGTAGCTTGTAGCAGAATAGTGTAAATTTCAGAATTTTTTCCTCCAAATGAAGCATGAACTCCGAAAAAAAAGGGGGGGGGGACAAAAACACAGATATATATAAAAACAAAAAAAATAAAAAAAACAAACAAACAGAAAATACCTCTCAGTTTAACACAGAGAATTTGAATTGAAGATTCATTCTTCAATTCTTGCCTCCCAGAGTTAATGACGAGTCAGCCTGCTAGGTAAATTCCCATTCAAGAAATGACACGTGGCATGGAGCTGTAATGTTGCTGATAACTCCGGCAAAGTATTTACATGTGAAATAAATATAAATTTCAAAATTTTTTTTCCTCCCAAATGAAACGCCGAACTCCGAAAAAGAGGGGGGACAAAAACACAGATATATATAAAAACAAAAAAATAAAAAAAACAAACAAACGGAAAATACCTCTCAGTTTAACACGGAAATTTTGAATTAAATTCATTCTTCAATTCTTTTCAAGAGTTAACGGCAGGTCGGCCTACTAGGTAAATTCCCATTCAAAGAACAGCACGTGGCATGGAGCTGTAATGGCTGCTGATAACTCGGCCAAAGTAGCTTACTTTTAACCAGAATAAATACAAATTTCGTAATTTTTTTCCTCCCAAATGAAGCATGAACTCCGAAAAAGGGACAAAAACACAGATATATATAAAAACAAAAAAATAAAAAAACAATAAACGACCTCTCAGTTTAACAGAAGGTGGTTGATTCATTCTTCAATTCTTGCTTTTCAAGAGTTAACTGACGAGTCGACCTGCTAAATTCCATTCAAAGAACAGCACGTGGCATGGAGCTGTAATGGCTGCTGATAACTCGGCCAAAGTAGCTTCGCATAGCAGAATAAATATAAATTCAAAATTTTTTTTTCCTCCCAAATGAAGCATGAACTCCGAAAAAAGGGGGGGGGGGGCAAAAAACACAGATATATATAAAAACAAAAAAATAAAAAAAAAAACAACAAACGGAAAAATACCTCTCAGTTTAACACAGAAATTTGGATTGAAGATTCATTCTTCAGAACAACACTTTCAAGAGTTAACGGCGAGTCAGCCTGCTGATAAATTCCCATTCAAAGAACAGCACGTGGCATGGGTGACTCGCTAATGGCTGCTGATATGGCCAAAGTAGCTTCGCATAGCAGAATAAATATAAATTTCAAAAATTTTTTTTCCTACAAATGAGCATGAACTCCGAAAAAAGGACAAAAACACGGATATGTAAACAAAAAAATAAAAAAAACAAACAAACGGAAAAATACAGTTTAACAAATTTGGTTGAAGATTCGTTTCTTCAATTCTTGCTTCAAATTAACGACGCGAGTCCTTCCTATGGGTAAATTCCCATTCAAAGAACAGCACGTGGCATGGAGCTGTAATGGCTGCTGATAACTCGGCCAAAGTAGCTTCGCACTGAAATAATGTAAATTTTCAAAATTTTTTCTCCCAAATGAGCATGAACTCCCGAAAAAGGGGGAACAAAAAGCACAGTATATATAAAAACAAAAAATAGTAAACAAACGGAAAAATACCTCTCAGTTTAACACAGTGGATGAAGGTTCGTTCTGATTCTTTTCAGAGTGCTGTGAGTCAACCTGCTGAGTAAATTCCCATTCAAAGAACAGCACGTGGCATGGAGCTATGTTAATGTGATAACTCGTATGCTTCGCATAGCGATCAATATAAATTTCGAATTTTTTTCCTCCCAAATGGGCATGAACTCCGAAAAAGGGGGGGGGGACAAAAACACAGATATATATAAACATAAAAAATAAAAAAAAAACAAACAAACGGAAAAATACCTCTCAAATTGTAAATTTGAATTGAAAGTTGTTCTTCTGGTCTTTTCAAGAAGTTGGCGAGTCGGCTGCTAGGTAAATTCCATTCAAAGAACAACGCAACGTGGAGCTGTAATGGCTGCTGATAACTCGGCCAAAGTAGCTTCGCATAGCAGAATAAAAATATAAATTTCGTTTTTTTTCCTCCCAAATGAGCATGAACTCCGAAAAAAAGAGAGAGAGGGACAAAAACACAGATATATATAAAAACAAAAAAATAAAAAAAACAAACAAACGGAAAATACCTCTCGATTTAACACAGGAAATTTGAATTGAAGATTCGTTCTTCGCAATTCTTGCTTTTCCCAAGAGTTAACGGCGGGTCGACCTGCTAGGTAAATTCCCATTCAAAGAACAGCACGTAGCATGGAGCTGTAATGGCTGGTAACTCGGCCATGATGACTTCACTGTACTTAAGAATAAATGTCGTTAAGAATTTTCCTCCAAATGAAGCATGAACTCCGAAAAAAAGGGGGGGGACGAAAACACAGATATATATAAAAAACAAAAAAAAATAAAAAAAAAACAAACAAACGGAAAATACCTCTCAAACACAACACAGGAAATTTGAATTGAAGATTCATTCATTGTGGTCATGCCTTTCCAAGTTAACAGCGGAGTCAGCCACTGAGTGAGTTCCCATTCAAAGAACAGCACGTGGCATGGAGCTGTAATGGCTGCTGATAACTCAGCTGATGACATAGCAGAATAAATATAAATTTCAAAATTTTTTTTTTCCTCCCAAATGAAGCATGAACTCCGAAAAAGGGAGACAAAAAACACAGATATATATAAAAACAAAAAAATAAAAAAAACAAACAAACGGAAAATGTCTCAGTTTAACACAGGAAATTTGAATTGAAGATTCATTCTTCAATTCTTGCTTATTTTCTGAAGTTAACAGCAGGTCAACCTGCTGATGAATTCCCATTCAAAAGACGTGGCATGGAGCTGTAATAGCTGCTGATAACTCGGCCAAAGTAGCTTGCATAGCAGAATAAATATAAATTTCAAATTTTTTTTTTCCTCCCAAATGAAGCATGAACAAAAGGAGACAAAAACGAATATATATAAAAAACAAAAAAACTAAAAAACAAACAAACAGAAAATACACTCAGTTTAACACAGGAAATTTGAATTGAAGATTCATTCTTCAGTTCTTGCTTTACTCCCAATGAGAATTAGCAGGTCAGCCTGCTAAGTGGAATTCCCATTCAAAGAACAGCACGTGGCATGGAGCTATGTTATGGCTGGAAAACTCGGCCAAAGTAGCTTCGCGTAGCAAGAATAAATATAAATTTCAAAATTTTTTTTTTTTTTCCTCCCAAATGAAGCATGAACTCCGAAAAAAGGGGGGGACAAAAACACAGATATATATAAAAACAAAAAAATAAAAAAAAAACAAACAAACGGAAAATACCTCTCAGTTTAACACAGGAAATTTGAATTGAAGATTCATTCTTCAATTCTTGCTTGCTCCAAGAGTTAACGGCGAGTCGGCCTACTGGGTGATTCCCATTCAAAGAACAGCACGTGGCATGGAGCTGTGTGTGCAATAACTCGGCCAAAGTAGCTTCGCATAGCGAAATAAATGTAAATTTCAAAATTTTTTTTTTTCTCCCAAATGAAGCATGAACTCCGAAAAAGGGGGGACAAAAACGTTATGTATAAAAACAAAAAAATAAAAAAAAAAAAAACAAACAAACGGAAAAATACCTCTCCGTTTGTTGGGGAAATTTGAATTGAAGATTCATTCCCAATTCTTCTTTTCAGAGTTAACAGCGAGTCGACCTGCTAGGTAAATTCCCATTCAAAGAACGGCACGTGGCGTGGAGCTGTAATGGCTGCTGATAACTCGGCCAAAGTAGCTTGCTGTGAGAATAAATATAAATTTCAAAATTTTTTTTTTTCCCTCCCAAATGAAGCATAGACTCCGAAAAAGGGGGGACAAAAACACAGATATATATAAAAACAAAAAAATAAAAAACAAACAAACGGAAAATACCTCTCAGTTTAACACAGGAAATTCCAAGATTGAAGATTCATTCTTCAGTTCTTACTTCCAAGAGGTTAACGGCAGGTCGACCTGCTAGGTAAATTCCCATTCAAAGAACAGCACGTGGCATGGAGCTGTAATGGCTGCTGATAACTCGGCCAAAGTAGCTTCGCATGAATAAATATAAATTTCAAAATTTTTTTTTCCTCCCAAATAAACATGAACTCCGAAAAAAGGGGGGGGGGGGGACAAAAACACAGATATATATAAAAACAAAAAAATAAAAAAACAAACAAATGGAAAATACCTCTCAGTTTAACACCAGAAATTTGAATTGAAGATTCATTCTTCAATTCTTGCTTTCCAAAATTGGCGGCAGGTCAATATATGGGTAAATTCCCATTCAAAGAACAACACGTGGAGCTGTAATGGCTGCTGATAACTCGGCCAAAGTAGCCATATGTGGAAATAATGTAAATTTCAAAATTGCTGTCCCAAATGAAGCATGAACTCCGAAAAAGGGGGACAAAAACACAGATATATATAAAAACAAAAAAATAAAAAAAAAAACAAACAAACAGAAAATATCAGTTTAACACAGGAAATTTGAATTGGTTCATTCTTCAATTCTTGCTTTCCAGAGTTAACGGCAGGTCAACCTGCTAGGTAAATTCCATTCAAAGAACAGCACGTGGAGCTGTAATGGCTGCTGATAACTCGGCCAAAGTAGCTTCGCATAACAGAATAAATATAAATTCAAAATTTTTTCTCCCAAATGAAGCATGAACTCCGAAAAAGGGGGGGACAAAAACACGAATATATATAAAAACAAAAAAATAAAAAAAAAACAAACAAACGGAAAATACCTCTCAGTTTAACGGAAATTTGGATTAGAATTCGTTCTTCGATTCTTATGCCTCCCAAGAGTTAACGGCGAGTCCAGCCTGGGTAAATTCCCATTCAAAGAACAGCACGTGGCATGGAGCTGCTGCGTGCTCGGCCAAAGTAGCTTCGCATAGCAGAATAAATATAAATTTCAAGAATTTTTTTTCCTCGGAAATGAAGCATGAACTCCGAAAAAAGGAGAGGACAAAAGCACAGATATATATAAAAAACAAAAAAATAAAAAAACAAACAAACGGAAAAATACCTCTCAGTTTAACACAGGAAATTTTGAATTGAAGATTCATTCTTCAATTCTTGCTCCCAAGAGTTGGCAGCAGGTCTGACCTACTAGGTAAATTCCCATTCAAAGAACAGCACAGCAGCATGGAGCTGTAATGTGCTGATAACTCGGCCAAAGTAGCCCCGCCATAGCAGAATAAATATAAATTTCAAAATTTTTTTTCCTCCCAAATGAAGCATAGACTCCGAAAAAGAGGGGGGACAAAAACACAGATATATATAAAAACAAAAAAATAAAAAAAACAAACAAACGGAAAATACCTCTCAAGTTGTAGAAATTTAGTTGAAGATTCATTCTTCAATTCTTGCTTTTCCAAGAGTTAACGTGAGTCAGCCTGCTGGGTAAATTCCCATTCAAAGAACAGCACGTGGCGCGGACTGTATTAGCTGCTGATAACTCGGCCAAAGTAGCTTCGCATAACGGAATAATGTAATTTAATTTTTTTTCCTCCAAATGAAGCATGAACTCCGAAAAAGGGGGGACAAAAACACAGATATATATAAAAACAAAAAATAAAAAAAACAAACAAACGGAAAATACCTCTCAGTTTAACACAGGAAATTTGAATTGAAGATTCATTCTTCAATTCTTGCTTTTCCAAAGTTAACAACAGTCAACCTGCTAGGTAAATTCCCATTCAAAGAACAGCACGTGGCATGGAGCTGTAGTAGCTGCTGATAACTCCTTCAAAGTAGCTTCGCATAGCAGAATAAATATAAATTTCAAAATTTTTTTCCTCCCAAATGAAGCATGAACTCCGAAAGGGGGGAATGGCCGAATATATACAAAAACAAAAAAATAAAAAAAACAAACAAACAGAAAAATACCTCTCAGTTTAACACAGGAAATTTGAATTGAAAATTCATTCTTCAATTCTTGCTTTTCCAAGAGTTAACAGCAATTATTTCTTCAGGTAAATTCCCATTCAAAGAACAGCACGTGGCATGGAGCTGTAATGGCTGCTGATAACAAACAAAGTGGCTTCGCATAGCAGAATAAATGTAAATTTCAAAATTTTTTTTTTCCTCCCAAATGAAGCATGAACTCGAAAAAAAGGGGGGGGGACAAAAACACAGATATATATAAAAACAAAAAAATAAAAAAACAAACAAACAGAAGAAGAAATACCTCTCAGTTTAACACAGAAATTTGAATTGAAGATTCATTCTTCAGTTATTGCTTTTCAAGAGTTAACATGAGGTCAGCCTGCTAGGTGAATTCCCATTCAAAGAACAGCACGTGGCATGGAGCTGTAATGGCTGCTGATAACTCGGCCAAAGTAGCTTCATAGCAGAATAAATATAAATTTCAAAATTTTTTTTTTTCCTCCCAAATGAAGCATGAACTCGAAAAGGGACAAAAACACAGATATATATAAAAACAAAAAAAAATAAAAAAACAAACAAACAGGAAAATGCCTCTCAGTTTAACACAGGAAATTTGAATTGAAGATTCATTCTTCAATTCTTGCTTTCCCAAGTTAACAACAGAGTCAACCTGCTAGGTAAATTCCCATTCAAAAGACATGTGGAGCTGTAATGGCTGCTGATAACTCGGCCAAAGTAGCTTCATGGCAAAGATAAATATAAATTTCAAAATTTTTTTTTTTTTCCTCCCAAATGAAGCATGAACTCCGAAAAGAGACTAAAAACACAGATATATATAAACAAAAAATAAAAAAAACAAACAAACAGAAAATACCTCTCGGTTTAACACAGAGCTGAATTGAAGATTCATTCTTCAATTCTTCTTGCTCCCAAGTTGGCTTGGGGGTCAGCCTGCTAGAGGTAAATTCCCATTCAAAGAACAGCACGTGGCATGGAGCTGTATTGGCTGCTGATAACTCAATGGTAGCTTCATATGTGAAATAAATATAAATTTCAAAATTTTTTCTCCAAATGAAGCATGAACTCCGAAAAAGAGACAAAAACACAGATATATATAAAAACAAAAAATAAAAAAACAAACAAACGAAGAAATACCTCTCAGTTTAACACAGAAATTTGAATTGAAGATTCATTCTTCAATTCTTGCTTTCCCAAGAGTTGGCAGCAGGTCAGCCTGCTGGGTAAATTCCCATTCAAAGAACAACATGCGTGGCATGGAGCTGTAATGGCTGCTGATAACTCGGCCAGTAGCTTCGCATAGCAAGAATAATATAAATTTCAAAATTTTTTCCTCCCAAATGAAGCATGAACTCCGAAAAAGGGGGACAAAAACACAGATATATATAAAAACAAAAAATAAAAAAAAAACAAACAAACAGAAAATACCTCTCAGTTGCTTACAGGGAAATTTAAGATGAAGATTCGTTCTTCTAATTCTTGCTCCAAGGTTAACGGCGAGTCGGCCTATGGTAAATTCCCATTCGAACGGCACGTGGCATGGAGCTGTAATGGCTGTATCGCTCTCGGCAAAGTAGCTTCGCATAGCAAAATGTCTGATTAAAAATTTTTTTTCCTCCCAAATAAACGCGAACTCCGAAAAAAAGGGGGGGGGGGACAAAAAACACAGATATATATAAAAACAAAAAAAAAATAAAAAAACAAACAAACGGAGAAATTTTACTCTCGGTTTAACACAGGAAATTTGGATTGAAGATTCATTCTTCAATTCTTATGCCGAGTTAACAACGAATTATTCTCTAGGTAGTTCCCATTCAAGAAACAGCACGTGGCATGGAGCTGTCATGTTGCTGATAACTCGGCCAAAGTAGCCCGCCGCCAACAGAATAAATATAAATTTTAATTTTCCTCCCAAATGAGCATGAACTCCAAAAAAAGGGACGAGCACGGATATAAAAATAAAAAATAAAAAAACAAACAAACAAAATGCCTCTCAGTTTAACACAGGAAATTTGGAATTGAAAGATTCATCTTCCAATTCTTACTTCGAGTTAAGCAGATGCAAAACCTGTTAAATCAGTTACAACCAAAAAGACAGCATGACGTGAGCTGTAATGGCTGTGGTAACTATTGATAGCTTGCTGCAAAGACAAATATAAATTTCAAAGGTGCCCTCCCAAATGAAGCATGAACTCCGAAAAAAGGGGGGGGGACAAAAACACAGATATATATAAAAACAAAAAAAAACCAAAAAACAAACAAACAGAAAAATACCTCTCCGTTTAACACAGGGTTGAATTAGAGATTCATTCTTCAATTCTTGCTTTCAAGAGTTCAACAGAGTCTGGCCTATAGGTGATTCCCATTCAAAGAACAGCACATTAGCATGGAGCACAATGGCTGTGGCAAATAACTCAGCCAAGTAGCTTCGCATAGCAGAACAAATATAAATTTCAAGGTTTTTTTTTCCTCCCAAATGAAGCATGAACTCCGAAAAAGGGGGGGGACAAAAACACAGATGTCTCAAAAACAAAAAATAAAAAAACAAACAAAACAAACAAACAGAAAATACCTCTCAGTTTAACACAGGAAATTTGAGATTGAAGATTCATTCTTCAATTCATGTTAAGGACCAGCAGCAGGGTCCAGCCTATAAATGAAATTCATTCCAAAGAACAACCGTAGCATGGAAACTGTAATGGCCTGTGGTAACTGTTAAAAGTAGCTTCGCATAGCAGAACAAAATATAGATTTCAGGGTGTTTTTTTTTTTCCTCCCAAATGAAGCATGAACTCCGAAAAAAAGGGAGACAAAAACACAGATATATATAAAAACAAAAAAATAAAAAAAACAAACAAAACAAACAAACGGAAAATACCTCTCAGTTTAACACAGGAAATTTGAGATTGAAGATTCATTCTTCAATTCTTCGCTGTCAAGAGTTGGCAAGTGTTACCTGCTGAGTAAATTCTATTCAAAAAACAGCACGTAGCATGGAGCTGTAATGGCTGTGCACTGATAACAAGCTAAGTATTGCCCTTAGCAGAATAAATATAAATTCAAAATTTTTTTTCCTCAAATGGGCATGAACTCCAGAAAAGGGAGACAAAAACGCAGATATATATAAAAACAAAAAAATAAAAAAACAAACAAACAGGAAAATACCTCTCAGTTTAACATAGAAATTTGAATTGAAGATTCATTCTTCAATTCTTGGCACCTCTGAGGTTAACCAGCAACGAGTCAGCCTGCTAAATCAGGTTCCCATTCAAAGAACAGCACGTGGCATGGAGCTGTAATGGCTGTGATAACTCGGCCAAAGTAGCCTTGTAGCAGAATAAATGTAAATTTCAAAATTTTTTTTCCTCCCAAATGAAGCAGAACTCCGAAAAAGGGGGGGGGACAAAACACGAATGTATGTAAAAACAAAAAAATAAAAAAAACCAAACAAACGGAAAATACCTCTCAGTTTAACACAGGAAATTTGAATTGAAGATTCATTCTTCAATTCTTGCTTTCAGAGTTAACAGCAGGTCAACTGTATAAAATGTGGTTCATTAAAAGAACAGCACGTGGCATGGAGCTGTATTATGATGACAAACAGTAACTTCATGTAGCAGAATAAATATAAATTTCAAAATTGCACTCCCAGTGAGGGCATGAACTCCGAAAAGGGGGGGGGACAAAAACACAGCAAGATATATATAAAAACAAAAATAAAAAAAACAAACAAACGGAAAATACCTCTCAGTTTAACACAGGAAATTTGAATTGAAGATTCATTCTTCTAATTCTTGTATCCAAGGATGTGACAATCATGTATAAAGTGGAATTCATTCAAAGAACAGCACGTGGCATGGAGCTGTAATGGCTGCTGATAATAAGCAAAATGAGCATAGCAGAATAAATATAAATTTCAAAATTTTTTTTCCTCCCAAATGAAGCATGAACTCCGAAAAGGGGGGACAAAAACACAGATGTATAAAAACAAAAATAAAAAAAACAAGCAAACGGAAAATACCTCTCAGTTTAACACAGGAAATTTGGACCAAAGTTCAACCCAATTCTTGTTTCAAGGTTAACAGCAGGTCGACCCTGTAAAATGGGGTTCACATTTCAAAGAACAACATGGAGCTGTGTTGGCTGCTGATAACTCGGCCAAAGTAGCTTACTGTTAAGAATAATATAAATTTCAAGAATTTTTTTTTTCATAAAATGGGCATGAACTCCGAAAAAGGGAGGGGGACAAAAACACAGATATATATAAAAACAAAAAAACCAAAAAAAAACAAACAAACAAAAACCTATCCAGTTTAACACAGGAAATTTGGATGAAGATTCATTCTTCAATTCTTGCTTCTGATTAACCAGCAAATTAAGCCTGCTAGGTAAATTCCCATTCAAAGAACAGCACGTGGCATGGAGCTGTAATGGCTGCTGATAACTCGGCCAAAGTGGCTTATGTAGAATAAATATAAATTTACAGAATTTTTTTCCTCCAAATGAAACATGAACCCGAAAAAAGGAGAGGGACAAAAACACAGATATTAAAAACAAAAAAATAAAAAAAACAAACAAACAAAATACCTCTCTGATTTAACACAGGAAATTTGAATTGAAGATTCATTCTTCAGTTACACTTTCAAGTTAACTAGCGAGTCGACCTGCTAAGGTAAATTCCCATTCAAAGAACAACACATTGGCATGGAGCTGTGTGTTGCTGATAACTCGGCCAAAGTAGCTTCGCATAGCAGAATAAATATAAATTTCCAAATTTTTTTTTCTCAAATGAGCAGGAACTCGAAAAAAAGGGGGGGACAAAAACACAGATATATATAAAAACAAAAAAATAAAAAAACAATAAACGGAAACCTGTCTCAGTTGCCCACAGAATTTGAATTGAAGATTCATTCTTCAATTCTTGTCCCTTTCCCAAGAGTTAACAGCAGGTCGACCTGCTAGGTAAATTCCCATTCAAAGAACAGCACGTGGCATGGAGCTGTAATGGCTTTTGATAACTCGGCAAAAATGACATGGAGAATAAATACAAATTTCAAAATTTTTTTTTCCTCCCAAATGAAGCATGAACTCCGAAAAAGGGGGGGACAAAAACACATATATACAAAAAAACAAAAATAAAAACAAACAAACGGAAAATACCTCTCAGTTTAACACAGGAAATTTGAGACTAAATATCCATTTCAATTTTTGTTTTTCCCAAGAGTTAACGGCGAGTCGGCCTGCTAGGTAAATTCCCATTCAAAGAACAGCACGTGGCATGGAGCTGTAATGGCTGCTGATAACTCGGCCAAAGTAGCTTCGCATAGCAGAATAAATATAAATTTAAAATTTTTTTTTCCAAATGAAGCATGAACTCCGAAAAAAGGGGGGGGGACAAAAACACAGATATATATATAAAAACAAAAAATAAAAACAAAACAAACAAACAAACGGAAAATACTCCTCAGTTTAACATAGAAATTTGAATTGAAGATTCATTCTTCAATTCTTGCTTTTCCCAAGAGTTAACGGCGAGTCGGCCTGCTAGGTAAATTCCCATTCAAAGAACAGCACGTGGCATGGAGCTGTAATGCCGCTGATAACTCGGCCAAAGTAGCTTCGCATAGCAGAATAAATATAAAATGTGTCTTTTTTTTTTTCCTCCCCAAAATGAAAATAACCCTGAAAAAAAAAAGGGGGGGGGGGGGGGGGACAAAAACACAGATATATATAAAAACAAAAATAAAAAAACAAACAAAAACAAACAAACGGAAAATACCTCTCAGTTTAACACAGGAAATTTGAATTGAAGATTCATTTCAATCTTTCGCTTTTCCCAAGAGTTAACGGCGAGTCGGCCTGCTAGGTAAATTCCCATTCAAAGAACAGCACGTGGCATGGAGCTGTAATGGCTGCTGATAATTGGCCGGAAGTAGCTTCGCATAGCAGAATAAATATAAATTTCAAATTTTTTTTTTTTTCCCTCCCAAATGAAGCATGAACTCCGAAAAAGGGGGGGGGGGACAAAAACACAGATATATATGCAAACAAAAAATAAAACAAACGGAAAATACCTCTCAGTTTAACACAGGAAATTTGAATTGAAGATTCATTCTTCAATTCTTGCTTTTCCCAAGAGTTAACGGCGAGTCGGCCTGCTAGGTAAATTCCGTCCAAAGAACAGCACGTGGCATATTTCGTAAATGGCTGCTGATAACTCGGCCAAAGTAGCTTCGCATAGCAGAAATAAATATAAATTTCAAATTTTTTTTTTCCTCCTAAATGAAGCATAGAACTCAAAAAGGGGGGGGACAAAACACAGATATATGTGATAAAAACAAAAAAATAAAAAACAAATAAACGGAAAATACCTCTCAGTTTAACACAGGAAATTGAATTGAAGATTCATTCTTCAATTCTTGTTCAAGATAACGGCGATTTTGCCTCATAAATTCCATTCAAAGAACAGCATAATGGCATGGAGCTGTAATGGCTGCTGATAACTCGGCCAAAGTAGCTCGTACAGCAGAATAAATATAAATTTCAAAATTTTTTTTTTTCCTCCAAATGAAGCATGAACTCCGAAAAGGGGGGGACAAAAACACAGATATATATAAAAACAAAAAAATAAAAAAACAAACAAACGGAAAATACCTCTCAGTTTAACACGAGAAATTTGAATTGAAGATTCATTCTTCAATTCTTATTCAAGAGTTAACGGCGAGTCAGCTCAGGTAAATTCCCATTCAAAAAGAACAGTAATGGCAGGAGCTAAAATATTGCCGGATAACTCGGCCAAAGTAGCTTTCATAGCAGAATAAAATATAAATTTCAAAATTTTTTTTTTTTCCTCCAAATGAAGCATGAAACTAAAAAGGGGACAAAAACACAGATATATGAGAAAAACAAAAAAATAAAAACAAACAACGGAAAATACCTCTGTTTAAATAATAGGAAATTTGAATTGAAGATTCATTCTTCAATTCTTGCTTTTCCCAAGAGCAATCATATCGGCCTGCTAGGTAAATTCCCATTCAAAGAAATTGTTAATGTGCATGGAGCTGTAATGCCGCTGATAACTCGGCCAAAGTAGCTCGCATAGCAGAATAAATATAAATTTCAAAATTTTTTTTTTTTCCTCCAAATGAAGCATGAACTCGAAAAAAGGGGGGACAAAAACAACAGATATATATAAACAAAAAATAAAAAAACAAACAAACAAACAAACGGAAAATACTCCCCCAGTTTAACACAGAAATTTAACGAAGATCATTCCTTCAATTCTTGCTTTTCCCAAGAGTTAACGGCGAGTCGGCCTCCAAGTAGGGTAAATTCATTCAAAGAACAGCACGTGGTGCATGGAGCTAAAGGCTGCTGATAACTCGGCCAAAGTAGCTTCTGCATAGCAGAATAAATATAAATTTCTCAAAATTTTTTTTTTCCTCCCAAATGAAGAAGAACTAAAAAAAGGGGGGGGAGACAAAAAACAATGATATATATAAAAACAAAAAAATAAAAAAACAAAATCAAAACAAACAAACGGCACTATCTCTCAGTTTAACACAGGAAATTTGAATTGAAGATTCATTCTCTGAATTCTTGCTTTTCCCAAGAGTTAACGGCGAGTCATCTGCTAGGTACCCGCATTCAAAGAACAGCACGGGCATGGAGCCAATGGCTGCCGATAACTGGCCAAAGTAGCTTCTGCATAGCAGAATAAATATACTAAAATTTTTTTTTTTTTCCTTCCCGCCGAAGCATGAACTCCGAAAAAGTGGGGACAAACACAGATAGTGAGAGCAAAACAAAAATAAAACAAACAAACGGAAAATACCTCCTCATTAACACAGGAAATTGAATTGAAGATTCATTCTTCAATTTCGCTTTTCCCAAGAGTTAACGGCGAGTCGGCCTGCTAGGTAAATTCCCATTCAAAGAACAGCACGTGGCATGGAGCTGTAAAGTACGCTGATGAACTTGGCCAAAGTATAGGCCGCATAGCAGAATAAATATAATTTCTGCAAAATTTTTTTTTTTCCCCCCCAAATGAAGCATGAACTCCGAAAAGTGGGGACAAAACACAGATATATATAAAAACAAAAAAAATAAAAAAAACAAACAAACGGAAAATACTCCGGTTTTGAATATTTAGGAAATTTGAATTGAAGATTCATTCTTCAATTCTTGCTTTTCCCAAGAGTTAACGCGAGTCTACCATGAAAATTCCCATTCAAAGAACAGTACTTGGCATGGATTAAAATGGCTGCTGATGAACTTGGCCAAAAGTAGCTTCACAGTAATTGAAATATAGAAATTTGCAAATTTTTTTTTTTTCCTCCAAATGAAGTACAACTCGAAAAAAAGGGGGGGGGGGGACAAAAAACACAGATATATATAAACAAAAAAATAAAAACAAACAAACGGAAAATACCCTCAGTTTAACAACACAGAAATTTGAATTGAAGATTCATTCTTCAATTCTTGCTTTTCCCAAGAGTTAACGGCGAGTCGGCCTACAAACAAATTCCCATTCAAAGAACAGCACGTGGCATGGAGCTGTAATGGCTGCCGATAACTCGGCCAGCAGCTTCGCATAGCAGAATAAATATAATTTCACTTTTTTTTCTCCAAATTAAATGTATGAACTTCAAAAAATAATAAAAACACAGATATATATAAAAACAAAAAAAATAAAAAAAAACAAACGGCTAAATGGAAAATACCCTCTCGTTTAATATAGGAAATTTGAATTTAAGATTTCATTCTTCACTTTTGTTTTTCCAAGTTAACGGCGAGTCGGCTCAAGTTAGGTGGGCCTCATTCAAAGAAGAGTATCAAAAGGGAGCTGTAATGGCTGCTGATAACTCGGCCAAAGTAGTTTGCATAGCAGAATAAAGTAAATATAAATTTCAGAATTTTTTTTTTTCCTCCCAAATGAAGAAGGAACTCAAAAAGGGGGGGGACAAAAACAGATATATATAAAAACAAAAAATAAAAAAAAACAAACAAAACAACAAACGAAAATACCTCTCAGTTTTTAATATTGGTGAAATTTGAATTGAAGATCATTCTTCAATTCTTGCTTTTCCCAAGAGTTAGCCTGCGGAGTTCGGCCTCATAGGTAAATTCCCATTCAAAGAACAGCACGTGGCATGGAGCTATAATGGCCGCTGATAACTCGGCCAAAGTAGCTTCTGCATAGCAGAATAAATATAAATTTTCAAAATTTTTTTTTCCTCCCAAAATTGAAGAAGGAATCGAAAAAGGGGGGGGGGGACAAAAACACAGATATATATAAAAAAACAAAAAAATAAAAAAACAAAACAAAACAAACAAACGGAAAATACCTCCTCAGTTTAACACAGGAAATTTGAATTGAAGATTCATTCTTCAATTTCAGTTTTCCCAAGAGTTAACGGCGAGTCGGCTCAAGAAATAGGTAAATTCCATTCAAAGAACAGCACGTGGCATGGAGCTGTAATGGCTGCTGATAACTCGGCCAAAGTAGCTTCGCATAGCAGAATATAAATTTCAAAATTTTTTTTTTTTCCTCCCAAATGAAGCATGAACTCCGAAAAAGGGGGGGGGACAAAAAACACAGATATATATAAACACAAAAAATAAAAAAAACAAACAAAACAAACAAACAAACAAACGGAAAATGTTCTCCTCAGTTTTTAACACAGGAAATTTGAATTGAAGATTCAATTTTCTGAATTTTGCTTTTCCCAAGAGTTAACGGCGAGTCGGCCTGCTAGGTAAATTCCCATTCAAAGAACAGCACGTGGCATGGAGCTGTAATGGCTGTTGATAACTCGGCCAAAGTAGCTTCGCATAGCAGAATAAATATAAAATTTCAAAATTTTTTTTTTCCTCCCAAATGAAGCATGAACTCCGAAAAAGGGGGGGGGACAAAAACACAGATATATAAACACAAAAAAAAAAAAAAACAAACAAAACAAAACAAAACAAACAAACGGAAAATACCTCTCAGTTTAACACAGGAAATTTGAATTGAAGATTCATTCTTCAATTCTTGCTTTTCCCAAGAGTTAACGGCGAGTCGGCCTGCTAGGAAATTCTATTCAAAGAACACGTGGCATGGAGCTGTAATGGCTGATAACTCGGCCAAAGTAGCTTCGCATAGCAGAATAAATATAATTTTTTTTTTTTTTTTTTTTTTTTTTTTTCCTCCCAAATGAAGCATGAACTCCGAAAAAGGTAGGGGGGACAAAACACAGATATATATAAACACAAAAAAATAAAAAACAAACAAACAACAAAACAAACAAACGGAAAATACCCTCTCAGTTTAACACAGGAAATTTAATCAGATTCATTCTTCAATTCTTTGCCTAAGAAAGAACAAGAATGGCCTGCTAGGTACCCCATTCAAAAAAGAACAGCACGTGGCATGGAGCCGTAATGGCTGCTGATAACTCGGCCAAAGTAGCTTCGCATAGCAGAATAAATATAAATTTCAAAATTTTTTTTTTTTCCTCCTAAAATGAAGCATGAACTCCGAAAAGGGGGGGGGGGGATAAACACAGATATATATAAACACAAAAAATAAAAAACAAACAAACAACAAAACAAACAAAACGAAAAATACCTCTCAGTTTAACACAGGAAATTGTGAAATTGAAGATTCATTCTTCAATTCTTGCTTTTCCCAAGAGTTAACGGCGAGTCGACTAGGTAAATTCCCATTCAAAGAACAGCACGTGGCATGGAGCTGCAATTGCCGCTGATAACTCGGCCAAAGTAGTTTCGCATAGCAGAATAAATATAAATTTCAAAATTTTTTTTTTTCCTCCCAAATGAAGCATGAACTCCGAAAAAGGGGGGGACAAAAACACAGATATATATAAACACAAAAAAATAAAAAAAAACAAACAAAACAAAACAAAACAAACAAAAACGGAAAATACCTCTCAGTTTAACACAGGAAATTTGAATTGAAGATTCATTCTTCAATTCTTGCTTTTCCCAAGAGTTAACGGCGAGTCGGCCTGCTAGGTAAATTCCCATTCAAAGAACAGCACGTGGCATGGAGCTGTAATGGCTGCTGATAACTCGGCCAAAGTAGCTTGCATAGCAGAATAAATACTTAAATTTCAAAATTTTTTTTTTTCCTCCCAACAGCGATGAACTCCGAAAAGGGGGGGGGGGGGGGACAAAAACACAGATATATATAAACACAAAAAAATACAAAAACAAACAAAAACAAACAAAACAAACAAACGGAAAATACCTCTCACTTAACACAGGAAATTTAGAACTGAAGATTCATTCTTCAACTTTGCTTTTCCCAAGAGTTAACGGCGAGTCGGCCTGCCAGGGTAAATTCCCATTCAAAGAACAGCACGTGTATGGAGCTGTAATGGCTGCTGATAACTCGGCCAAAGTAGCCTCTGCATAGCAGAATAAATATAAATTTCAAATTTTTTTTTTTTTTTCCTCCCAAATGAAGCATGCAAACCCGTGAAAAAGGGGGGGGACAAAAAAACACAGATATATATAAACACAAAAAAAATAAAAAAACAAACAAAACAAAACAAAACAAACAAACGGAAAATACCTCTCAGTTTAACACAGGAAATTTGAATTGAAGATTCATTCTTCAATTCTTGCTTTTCCCAAGAGTTAACGGCGAGTCGGCCTGCTAGGTAAATTTCATTCAAAGAACAGCACGTGGCATTGAGCTGTAATGGCTGCTGATAACTCGGCCAAAGTAGCTTCGCATAGCAGAATAAATATAAATTTCAAAATTTTTTTTTTTTTTCCTCCCAAATGGAAGCATGAACTCCGAAAAAAGGGGGGGGACAAAAACACAGATATATATAAAAACAAAAAAATAAAAAACAAACAAACGGAAAATACCTCTCAGTTTAAATACAGGAAATTTGAATTGAAGATTCATCTTTCAATTCTTGCTTTTCCCAAGAGTTAACGGCGAGTCGGCCTAAGTTAGGTAAATTCCCATTCAAAGAACAGCACGTGGCATGGAGCTGTAATGGCTGCTGATAACTGGCCAAAGTAGCTTCGCATAGCAGAATAAATATAAATTTCAAAATTTTTTTTTTTCCTCCCAAATGAAGCATGAACTCGAAAAAGGGGGGGTGGACAAAAACACAGATATATATAAA